>VZTV01121926.1:0-49390 GCA_013400875.1 Anhinga rufa
TTTTTTTTTATTTATTTTTTTGGCTTATGTATGTTTAAGAACAAGCCGCAGTCTGGCATCGGGGTCTGCACAGAACCCCTTGGCTGGGCTGTACTTGATCCTCTCGGCTGTTCCATGCAGCTGGACACCATCACTCCCACCTGCAGTTGTGTGGATACTGAAGTGCCCTCCCAGGATCTCTGGAAGGTGATGGGCTAAGGCAGGAGATTTTGATTTGAACTTTTAAAGTGTTTTTCTGAAGCTAGATAATGTAATACCAGCTTTGTTTTCCAAGTTCAAATTTACACACACACAAAAAAAGCCTGCACCCTTTCAAAGAGATGGAGAGTATCATATTCCCTGCCAAAGCCAAATACTGCTTAGGTGGTAAACGAGGGACTTCTTTTGGAATTGGGGGAGGAGGGGGGAAGCCGTTTTTCTGGAGTCACCTTTCAACGATAGATGCCATAGGCCTGTTGTAAACCCCATAAAGCTTTCATGGCATAGGTGAAAACTTACTGTAGGTGAATAGTTACTGTAGGTGAAACACAGGTGTACATAGGAGAAAAGTTACTGTAGCTGGAATACAACCAATATTTTAATTACAGCTTTTTAACTAACCAGTGGCTCATTTTGGGTTCTATTTTTATTCCCCCCACCCCAGAAACAGTGCAGGTAAGCAGCAAGGAGTGGCCGCGGGGCCGGGCCGTACCCCTCTGCACTGCAAGCTGCCGTCGGCCGAGCAGGGTGGGTTAGGCTTCTGCGCACCCGTCTTGCGTTCCCCCATCCCTGCACAGCCTGAACGTCTCCCAGCATGGCTTTGCATCTGCAGGTGGCAGCCGGTAGTTTGGGACTTGAGCGCAGGCTTGGACCCGGCTTTAAAATCCCGTAGGCACATACTGGTGTGACCAGAACATCTCACTGTCCTCAGAAATTTAGAATCAGATGTTGTTTTTGAAAACTTACCTCCTCAGTTCCAGATCAGTACATAGGATGTTCGCTGTGCCTGGATATACACCTAGAGAAGAGGATCGTGCATGTTTAATCTTAAGAAGCCCAAGTATTTTCTTGGGTGTGGGAATGGTGACGGTGTGTTTGAACCAACACTGAGTATCTGAAGTCCTTCCTCAAGCAATAAATGTTCACTGATCTGGCTAAAACACTACTTACTCTCCGTAGACTTTGAGTCTGTCTCTATTTGAAGAGAAATTCCTTCCAGTATTTTTCCTGGTCAGTTGTTGGATGGAGGCAGGGGTCTGCTTTCAAAGCACTTGTCTTTAATACGCATCAGGTTACCCTGAGGTAAAACAGAAACCTTAGATGTTACTCCTGTAAATAAATGTTTACATAATACATTGCACTGAACTTCTCACCATTGCATGTCTGAGAAAAAAAGGTCACTTTTGACATCAGTAACCTTTAGAGAGATGCGTTTGCCACACAGGTAAAGAAAGTAACTGCGCACAGCACATTCCTTTCACTAGATCGAGAAGGTAGGAGGGGACAAATTTTATTGCTTAAAACTCCCAAGGCTTGGCATTTTAAGCTTTAAAGGCGAGATTTGGTTTTAAGGCATGGGTCCTGTAAACAGCACAAGCCCAATTTTGCTCATGTGAGTAATTCCATTGAATTCCCTGGCACTAGTCACATAGGAAAAGGTAAGTCTATAATGTACGTCTGCGTGGGGTCAGGACCTCAACTCTTCATTTCTAAATGAGAAATTTCCTATAAAACACTCATGATCACAAAACATGATGAACCAAGTAAGTATCTATCTCTTAGTTTTACTGCGTTTTTGTCAAAACATTTGCCCAGCACCAAACATAAAAATATTACCTTCCCGTAAATCGGCAGCAAAACTGCTGTTGTGTCAATAGGTTAAGGATTTCTCCCTGAACTTAATCCAGTAGGTGTGTAGCTGAAGAGGGAGCTCGGTGTTCTCCAGTGGAATCCATCCTGGGTGGCAAAACATCATCCAGGCTGTCGGGGTTGTTGGGTCCTGGGACCAGAGCCCGTGAACAAGCGTGACAGCTCACCCGCCCTGTGATACAGGGGAGTCATTGATAGCCTTAAGCGTTGTGTTGTGGGCTGCAGCGGAACGGGCGATCCTGATGATAGATGGATTTTTGCTGCCTTTGTATTTGAAATGTTGGCAAAACCTGTAGGTTTTCAGACACTGGAAAAACCTGAAGTAGGAGCTATGATGCTACACTCTCCTGGCTTTATATGTTTCTTGATCTTTTTCCAAAGATAATGCAAAATTAATAGTATGAATGATTAGCCCTACATATGCCTGTGACAGTACTTGATGGCTTTTAATGTGCATTGCTTTTTTGGGTGCCTGGTTCCTTCTTCACTTCCCTGTCCATCTCTCTTGCTCCTCCCCCACAATTTAGAGAAAAAAAGTTCTTTAAATAGCAAGCCCTTTGCTTTTGTGATGTACGGGCAGCCTTCCTGGCATGGCTGGGGTTACCACAAGAGCAGTCACGAAACCTTGTTTACAGCTCTCAGGTTGGTCAGGATTTCTAGGTGGGCATTACTGCACATCTCCCTCCCCCCCACCAAAAAAAACAACCCACCCCTATATATTGCCATCCAGTTGTCTTGCATGTTCCCGATGCTTCACTTGTAATACTAATGAGGCCTTGCAGGGCATACAGTGCTTTCTTTGTTCTTATAGGAGCCGATGGGGAGGGGGAGTGGGTGCCGCTGTGATACACGGAAGGGAGCTGGTTTTACTTAGCCTGCAAACACGCTGGAGGTCTGAGAACCAGCGCTTGCAAAGGCAGGCAGCGAGCATCGGTAGCCGTAGGCACCTCTTCCCCCTTCCCAGCACGCATGCAAACGAGACCCCGTATAGTTAAACATTTAAAGGCCTTTATTTTAGCGGTGAAATGGTGCGCAGGGGTCGGCGGCGGCGCTGGGATTGGTGGCGGCGGATGGCGGCTCCAGGTGGCACACACTGACAGCTGGGTCACATGATGGCTGTCAGCGCTCGCTTTTCCAACCCTCTGCCTCCGCTCTCCCGGGCTCCCGCACAAGCATCCCGCCGCTTCCAGGAATGTAAAGGCTGGGGGTGCAGTCTGGAAGGAGGCCGCGTTGCTTTGACACCCTCCCTGCTTCTTGTCCGAGCAGGCTGAATTCCCAACGGCCGCGGCTCGTGGAGGTGCAGGACGGCAGCCACAGTTGCCAGGGGACTTGGGTCATGAGACTCAACTCCGATCGCGTTCGCTAGAGGAGGAGGAGGATGATAGATGGGACTGACATGTACGCTCCAGCAGCTGCCAAAGCAGCACTTAGCTTTCCGATGAATTAGATTGATCTTCTCTGCAGCAATACACGGGAAGAGACAAAGGAGCGGGGAAGACAAGCGATATTTGCTTGAGCAGAAATCCCGGGCTGTGCAACAGAATGGAGGGGCAGGATTTGGGTTATGAAACTCCAGGGCAGTGCAAACGCAGCCTGGTGCAAACGCTTATATTGCGCTTCAGCGAACTGCTTTCTTTAAGGTGGTTTTTGTGATCCTGTTGCTAGGATGAAGCCTTTTGCATTGCAGCATGGAGAGTCTTTTGTTTGAGTTAAATTCAGACCTCTTGATATGTCACCTGACAGTCTTGTGGTTTTGGATGAATATGGCTCATTGCTATTATTAACCTGAGTTGGCAGCCGGGCACAACAGGAGTTTATAGGGATTTTGAAAAGTGGAACTGCTCGGGGGACAAAGATGCTTCCCAGGTACGGTCACTGCACAGTTTTTAAGATTATTTTAATTATTTGAAAGCTTAATATTTTCACTGTGATGAAAGTATTTATTTTCCAGAGATGTGAAGCTTTTAGAGATTTAATTTTTTAATGATTCTTCTTATAATTATATGCTAAATGGCACAAATGTTTTTTTTTTCCCTAAATTGGTTCTATCTGTTGTAATTTTGCAAAGGAAAGTGCGGTCTACTTTAATAATATCAAACATTGTGTTCAATGTTAGTGAGTTGAACTGAAGGGGACTGTGTCTTGTTTGTGTGTGGTTTTTATTAAAACAGGTATTTCAAAAGAGCACAGAGCTTGTGCGTGTGCGCGTGTATGTGCAGATGTTTGCATGCATATATGTGTTAAATCAGGTAAAAGCTGAACAGGTACTTTTTGAAAGGACGTACATGATGTAGTCCCAAAAATATTCTATGGCATTACCAATGCTAATTGTAAATTCTGAAGCCGTGTAAATTGCAAAGTTACTCAACATAATAATACACATCTTTAACAAAACCTTCCAACCTACTTATTTTCAATATCACACTCCAGATTATGATTAATGGGTTGCCTAGACTGCACCTAACCTGTATATGTTGGGTCTTTTTGCTTGTGGAAAGGCATCTGGCTCATGTATTGGACTTCAGAGTATAAATTAGGTACCGTAACGAGAGCCAGGTGACTTGGTAGAAGGGAGAAAAAAATGAAAACAAACTAAAGTCAGCTTCATATACAGTTAAAGATTTGGACAGAGCCAAGGACCTTGGAAGCCAATTGAAGTTTAGGTCCAAGTTTATTATACTGAGTGTGAAATATCTGGCTGACTGAATATGTGCCTAGTGTACAATATGTGCTTAGCATAAGCAGCAGAAGTTTCCTGGAGCTCAAGCAGTGCAGCTATTCAAGGTGAGGATCGCTAAGCTGGTAAACGAACAAGACAGATTTATAGATGTAGCATGGGGCTGACCTCTACGGTGCTGCAGTGCCTGTGGATGTGTCGCCCTCTTTCAAGAAAGGAAAAGGGGGTGGCTTGGATTTTTTTTTTTAAAAAGAAACGTTATTTCCTTGCGATAAACTTCAAAAATGTAACTGCTACAGGCAGTCACCCGTCACGAGTGGCTGTCCCTGGGATGATCCACCATCTGTCAGTTCTTCCAAGCTACCCAGAGTACAGCTCCGTTGACTTTTCTAAAACCCCGGCTGAGGTCTAAATGATGGGTAAACTCCTTCGCAATCGATCGTCACAGGATCCCTCCGTGGCCTTCGTCAAGTCACAAATGCTGTTTTTCTCTGCAGAATCAGCATGCTTTCACCACAACAGTCAGACAACCCTGAAGTGACCTCAACTCTTGTAAAGACAATTATCTTGCAAAATTTTTTCTAAGTATAGGCCCCGTGGTTTCCAGTTTAGGGATCTTCTTCCTCCCCACGGCTTTATGGTCATGTTATGTCACCAGTATTTAAATGGAATCTCTCGCTGAAATGCCAACTTTGCAAATTGGCAATGCAGCCTGGATCATCCTTACCATGTGAATCCTGATGAAGTTCTTTTGCATTTCAGGTGTTATTACTAACAAAAGAAATAACCTGCCCATGGCTCTCTAAAAAAGCTAATGGATGGGCTTCCAAAGCTGGAGGCATCGTTAACTTGCCATACATGGCTGTTTCCATTGCTTTCAAATTAGTTGTGCTCTTTCAGAAAGGCCTACACAGCTGTCTTTGTAGAATAAGGTCAATGGCCAAATAATAAGCAAATTATTGAATTGCAGTAAGAAGCTATTAAAATATGTAGAATACCCTCCCCTTGTGTCCTATATAACTCAACTTTTGTATCTTCTCAAAGCTAACAGAAGAAAATCCAGTAACAGATAATGGAAATGAGCAGAGGAATTAGGGCAGGAGAAGGGAATCCCTTGTTGGAAGAAGCACTCAGTCAGGGGCGAGAGGTGTATGATATGAGGGTTGGCCTAGGCAAGGACCATTTGCCTTCTGCTTCTGATCACCCTTCCCCATAACAAAGCAAGTTCAGGATCCTAAATATTACTGGGCTGTATATGTACAGGTGAGCATGCTTCGATGTGAATGTACACCTCCGTGGAACATGGTGATAACCTGCATCTGAAATATCCCAGTGGAATGGTCTCATACTTACAACGTAAACTCTTCAAGACAGGGATAGTCTCTGTCCAACGCTTGTGTAGAAGTTGGCTGGGTCTCAGTGTGCCCGTAACAACAATCGGGCATGAAGAGGATCATCTGTAGGAGTTGGAGACAAGCCCTGGGGATCCCTATGCCTCTGTTCTGATGCTGATCTTAAGAGGAGTAAAGCAAGATGTTTCCTTCCGTGCAGAGCCCCGCAAGGAGGGCGTGGGGCAAGGTGGACCTGCCGTCTGCTCTGCCCTGGCTGTTCCTATCAGCCTTTTAAAAGGTGCTAACATGAAAAACACGCAGAACAGATAAGCTAGCATAAACTATAAATATCATTTGCGTAGATGCATTTAAAAATAGTTGGAAGTGATTCATCACCAGGCAATTTTTATAACTATGGGTAACATGATGTAGGAAAACAATAGTTTGACTGGTAGTTTCAACTTAACATTTTCAATGATTTGTCATATTCTGGTTTTGAGCAACTTTACTTTTAGCAAACTCTTTTACGGTTCCTACCTGCTTAATATCTCGATCAGTTTGCGTCAGTTGGTTTCCTTTAAGACTTCTGAAATATCTGTCTTAATTATTAAAAAGTAATTGGGTACTGCCTAAGCTTTGTTAGTATGAAATTGTTTTAAAACTAAAGTCTCGGGCAGGAGGAAAAATAGTATTAAACTAAACCCTTAATGTAATAAAGAAATGCTGTTTGTGCTGGAGTGGAAACAGGGAGGAAGGAATATAATTGCTTTCAATTACAGGGGAAAATCTTGTCTTTTAATTGGCATAGTGGTAACGAAGGATTTCTGTTTCCGTCGTTTCATCTATTAGAACTTGCGCACAGTGTAATCATACCAACTTAAAGCCATTGAGTTGCCTCTTCCTGAGAAACGTCTATGGCAGTAATAAACTCTAGGAATTAGATCCATGAGAAAATCCATACTTGGAGAGAATCTGGAGTTCTGGATTGCCACGCAACTCACAATGGAGAGGTCAGGAAGTGTGTAACGGATCTGTAAATGTGAACTACAAATAACGCTCCTGGTGGTTGAATGTAAAAGCGGCAGGAAATCGAAATGGGTGAAAGAGCAAGAAGAACTGAACAACAGCAGGGCTTAAGTGTGAACATGCATTAAAATATCATTTTTCAGGCCTTGATTTCATTATTATTAGTTTCTAATAGTTTCATCATTATTCCTGTGGAAGCTCACCTTTCTGTCCCAAATCATTCCTTTCCCTTTGTGCTTTCTACTTGCGTTAGCATCTGAGCAGGGGGGTTGGACCAGATGACCTCCAGAGGTCCCTTCCAACCTCAACCGGTCTGTGATTATGTGAGATCTGGTTTTACGTGATTTGTTTCTGAAATATCCCACACAGCATTTGTGCAGCAATGGATTTTCTACCCCATTGTATTCATATAGGTATTTCTCTGAATCATAGAACTATAGTATCGTTTAGGTTGGAAAAGACCTTTAAGATCAGCAAGTCCAACCACTAACCCAGCACTGCCAAGCCCACCACTAAACCGTGTCCCCAAGCACCACGTCTACACGTCTTTTAAGCACCCCCAGGGATGGTGACTCCACCACTTCCCTGGGCAGCCCGTTCCAGTGCTGGACAGCCCTTCTGGTGAAGGAATTCTTCCTAATGTCCAACCTAAGCCTCCCCTGGTGCAACTTGAGGCCGTTTCCTCTCGTCCTGTTGCTGGTTCCTTGGGAGAAGAGACCGACCCCCCCTCACCACAGCCTCCTCTCAGGCAGCTGCAGAGAGCGATGAGAGCTCCCCTCAGCCTCCTCTTCTCCAGGCTGAGCCCCCCCAGCTCCCTCAGCCGCCCCCCAGCACACTTGTGCTCCAGACCCTGCCCCAGCCCCGCTGCCCTTCTCTGGACACACTCCAGCCCCTCCATGTCCTCCTTGTCCCGAGGGGCCCAAACCTGCACACAGTTCTGAACATTCATCTCATTCTAGAAGAACCACTATTTGTGTAGTGGCGATCTCCACAGGACTGGTGTCCTGCTCCGAAATATTTTATCTCTCTTCTCTTGCTTGCCATGTGAACTCAGAGCACTAACTGGGTGGCAAAGGCACAGACACTTCCACTGGTGAAAAGATTGTTGGGTTTTTCTTGGTGGTGATTTTTGTGTTTGTTTGGTTGCTTTGGGTTGGGTATTTTTTCTTTAAATATAATCAGTTTCAAGGAAAGGTCAAAGAGCGGTAGATGGGTCATGCAGGAAAAAGTCCTCATTAAGAGGACTGTCATTTCCAGAACAGCGTGGGAGAGGGAGACTCACCTTTCATTAACGTTACTAGAACATTTGATTCTGTGTCTCCTGGCTTTCCTCTAAGAATCTCAAGAAAACATCAGTTAAATGTCAAAGTTAGTTTCCATTTATAAACAGAACTATTATATTCAGAAGATCTAGGTCAGTTTTCATCTGCCTGAAGAACAGCGCTGGAGTATTGCCCCGTTATATTTGTTTTGAGAACGTGCCCTGCACATTGCACGCAGGAATTTGTACGTTTCTGGGGATAATCTATCCAGATATCAAGCTTAACGGTGTTTTAAAGCTGCTAACAACAGCAGCAGGGCTGCTCCGCGTCCTGCTTCCTCCTGGCTGCGAGGTGGTGGGGGTGAGTTGGAGGTGCCAGTCTGCCTCTGTTTACTGTCTGTCTAAATGAACTTTACCCCAGCCCTCTTAAAGTTTCTTCTGGTTTGGGAAGTGGCCCGCTATTGCCAGGGAATGTTTTTGCAAGGCTGAAATGTGCTTAAGGATTCTATTATGTAACAGAGATAACGCTTATTTGGAATTATCACAAATTATGATGGATAATATCTACTAAATGCTTGTCTAGAGAAAGTTAAAATGTCATGTGAAGAAGCTGAGAAGTAAACAAGCTCTTGTTTCCTTGATCAAATATGTTTCCGAATACAGCAAGAGTTTTATATTTAGCTTTCTCTCCTCTTAGTGTGTAATCTGCTCTTGGAGCTTTTTATAAGTAGACTTTCCTAAGATCTGGAACAGCTACTGCCCTTCTTTGCCAGTAATTTCAAAGTCAAATATCAGAAGTACTAGGTAATGGAAGACGTGCTTTTGTCTGAGTGTGAAGGAAATTCAAATGCGTTGGAAGGGTGGGGCAAGCGATAGCACCTTTTTGGCAAGCAATTTGTTGTTATTGTCACATGCTGTCTCTTTATAGGAATCACAGTGGCCTATCTGGAAACCAAATGAGTTTCCAGACTTCAACTGATTTCATTTCAATATAAGGAGATGGTTCCCCCAGGAAGCCAGTTTATCCAGCGGTCTCACTTGCCTCTAGCCGAAGTCAAGCTCTTAGAAGTAGCCGTCCGTAGCTCCAGTGCCTTTGAACCTCTTGGCTGATAACACTCCAAATATGCATCAAATGATACGGATTTTGTTTTCTTACATTTTCTGAGATGCAAGATGGGGCTCATTAGCAGAGTCCCCGGTAAATGTAAGCTCTGCTCCGAGTTTGTCACTGTGCTTGGGTTTTGGTATAGAATTTGCTCAGTTTGCAGTCTGCTCTCGTGGGCATGTCCTTCTGTGGACAGTGCTCGGCTTTAGGTGCCCACACAGAGGGTGTGCAGCTCTTTGCCCCCAAATCTAGGCATCAAGTTATTTCAGTTTAAAGTTGCTCAAGCTTTTTTCTTGTAATAAGTTGCTTTTGACATTTGTTGCACACTATCTTCTCTGCAGCTTCTGTTTTTCTCTCCTGTTGCTAAATGGCTGGGGTGAGCAGATTAGGAAATGGATTTCCTCTCTCAAGAGACCGAGTAACTGTATGTCTTGGTGCTCAGTTTTCACCTGGCTGCGACTACACTAGTTGTAAAGCCTGTGAATCTATCTTGGACCATCTTAAAAGCTTCTGATAAGCAACCATGGCTTTGGTGATCAAATTGATCCATTGCTGTGACCTATTACAGAAGTTGTTGGGTTACAAATCGTCATTAGCGTACTGATCACGTAAAGCATGGGTGCAGAGAGGAAACCTTTTGGCTGGTGAATTAGAGGGACAGAGGAGAGGAAAACTTATCAGTCTTGGAGTCTAGCATGCCAGGTTTACTTTAATCCACGTTATCACTTATGGGTGTCTTTTTGCCAAAACAAATGTACAGCTACTTCTTGTAAACTGGGAGCATGTAGCCATCATTAATGCCTGGAAAGTTCCAGGACCTCATTTCTCACTTCTTGGGGTTTCATGCCAGCACTGCTTGCCTAAAAGCCAAGGATAAGTAAGATAGAATTTCACTTGATCTAGGAGATGGCTCGTAACTAGCTGAAAGATGGTTTCTCTTGGTTTCATGGATAGAGCAGGTGTCTTGTTTCCTGTCTTCCAAGAACTGAGAAGGTATCAGTAAAGTTATCCCGAGCCCATGGGCAACAGTGCTTGCTGGGCTTTAAAGTGATGGCTGGCTTTTTAAAATGGAGATTTATGATGATGGCTACAAAGCACCCTTAAAGGCAGGATTATGCAATGGTATTCAAGCCTGGGCCCTGCAAGTTCTCCCTTTGTAGAGCTCCCCTGAAGTCAGTGGCACTAGGGAAGAGAGAGGCTCAGGAAAGCTCCTTTCCTCGTTATTGACTGCAAAACCAGTCAATACAGTGGGGATAGGTGTGTTAGGAGAGGACTGCTGGGTGTGTTTTCCTGACCCATGCAGCAGCATGGCCTGAATCACAGTGGCTTAAGTGGAGATTATTTCTAAGTCTGAATGTAGCAAGGACCGGAGTACATAGTCAGGACCAAGCTACACGTGGCTCCCCGTTCCCCAGCCTCAAAGCCTATATATTAGTATGAATGTTGTAGTTTAGAATACTGCAGTTAGTTCTAGACACATGTGTTACTTCAGTGTTTGTGAAACCTGAAGAAGGGTAGGGAAGGTACTTTGCATTTTTTCAGCTGCGGAGTTCAGTGCTTTGCCAACCCATGAGGCTGAAAACCCATGACTGCAAATGCAGAAATGTATTACTTAAGGGAGAGGCCAGTGTGAATATATACCTTTTTTCCTTCTTGCCTTTGAATTGTGGATGCTTTCAAGCTAGTGCTTGCAATGATGAGGGGCTCTTTTTTTTTTTTTTTTCCTTTCTTTCTTTAAATACAAAGGCTGGGTTCTTCTATGACTTTGATTTCAAAAAGCTGGAGCTTGAAGAAAACATTAAAAATCACGAGACGGAGCACAAGAGCTAGTAATGCTGTGCTGATCATTGTATATGGTTGTAGTGGGTTGGTGCTGTTTATGCCAGTGTAATTTGGCAAGTGTAGGGGAAAGAAAAAAACAAAAGACAGTTCTGGCTACAGGATCAAAGGGTTTGATGAAATGGCATTGCATTTGCTCAACTTCATATTTTAATAAAGTTGTATATACAGATAATGTAGAAAGAACAGTGTAATAAGAAGTTGTGGTAATTGATCCTTCTGCTCTTCTATTTTTTAATTACAGCTGGCCTTTGCCAGAGTTTGACCCAAGTCAGATCCGACTGATTGTGTATCAGGACTGTGAAAGAAGAGGACGGAATGTCTTATTTGACTCCAGTGCTAAAAGAAAAATAGAGGATGTTTCGGTGTCGGTGAGTATTTTACTAATTTACATGGTTATAGTATATATTTTTTTTTAAATGGCAAGATTGATAAATCACAAATGTTCTGTTTTATTCACATTAACATTTAAACGTTGGTTATATGCAGGGCTATATTTAAATGCCAGTTAAGTTGCAAATTATTCAGGCTTCAGTGATTTCACTCATAACAGCTTTAAATACTGTAGTGATCTCTTTATTCCTGGGCTCATCTACTTTCTGCTCTTTCAGAGAGAAGCATTCCTTCCTGGGGCTGCAGCAGACAATGCTGGGGGGCTGAGGCGGGGCATAAACTGATATTTATGCATGTGCTTTTATGGCATGGTGGGGGTCTGCATTCTTAATTGCAAGGTCCTCCCAGCCCCGTGTTCTCTGGTGTCCTGCTTGGTTAGCTTTTGCTAATTGTTGTTTGTATGCTTTGTTGACAGTTTTTTCACACACAGTTACTTGAAAACTTTTACTCTGTTTTTCCTTTTGGCATGGTCTGCATGGTAATTTATTAATTGAAACTGTAATGGATGCAGTCAGATGAGGATACTTCCTTCTAAGGGCTCTGGCCAGAAGATTAATTTCTAGCCACAGTGCTATTGTAAGTGGTTGTGTGAGGTTGGACAACTTATTTTGCTGCTTTGAAGTTCCTTTTCACCATCTCTAAACACATTGCAAACCATTTTAAGCTCTGCAAGCAGAAAGCACTGTGTGAACTGAAATTTATGATTCCAGTTGCTTTTACCCGTAGGACCTACTAAGTTCTGTAAGCAGGAGTACACAAAATAACGTGTTATCCTCAAGCCCTGGTTTTCATGTTGAGTTTTGGAGTACAGCCAGAGGATTCTTCATCCAGCTTTGTAAAGTCTTCCGGCCTGTTGTTGAATGCTGCCAGCCTGATGCTTCTCATCCTGGTCCTGAGTCTATGTCCGCATATCCTAACCTCTGGGAGTCAGTTGTGTCTCTTCAGGCATCAACTTCCAGGCTCCTCCATCGCTTACTGTAGCGCTTTTATAGCCGTGAATCAAGATCCCAATTTTCTAGTTCTTTTTGAGAATTTGAGAAGTAAAGCAAGTTTCACAAATGTTGAATAAAATGCATCTTTCTTTTTAATTTTAACTTGTTAGAATGGCTTTATAAGTTCCTGTTCTTCTAGGTGCTCTTGCCAGGAAAACAGGTTTTTAAAGACAAGAGATCTTTAGAAGTGGTTTATTGGTATGAATTGCTGGCTATGCTTATTAGTTCATTAATTATAAAATATTACTTTATTAATAAAAAAGACATTGTACAGTATAAATCCCCTTGCCATATTTCAGTTGATTTCTTGAAAGCTTAAAGCCTCTTTAAGATAGATCTGTACTTGCAGAGTGAACTTGCAGACTTCACTGTTTTGGTTTATTTCAGAAGGATTGTTGACTGTGGCAGCTCAACAGCAACACAATAAGCTGCTGATAATGAAGCTAATACGGTTCCGTATTAATCTCTCCTTTATTTTTCTTTGCTAAGGGGGAAGAGGGAGGGAAATAGCTGTATTCACCATCACTGTAAAATGAGTGTGTGAGACTGGTGGAGGAAGACTGTTCCCAGGGTGTTTGAAATGCCCAGTACTCGCTTCTAGTAACTTGATATATTTCTTCTTTTTTTGTAGTATTAGGAGACTTTGAAAGAGAATATATTGAAATATTTGCTTGCCATGATATCTGCCTTCTGCAGCACTCAGATAATATCATGTCAGGCAAAACTTCCTCGTAAAACAAAAGTTTGCAATAGCAGAAACATTCTGCAGGTAAAAACGTGCAGAAGAGTCCTCGGCTCAGCTTGCTGCGAGCTTAGTACAGGCTTGTACAGTTAGGAGTAAGTACTGGCCATTTTCAAGGAATTGCATTGTTTATTTTTCTCACTCTTTATCATGATTTTCATTAACAAAGACACACCCTGCCTATACAAAGCCAGATCTTGGCTCTAAGCACATTCCAAGGCACTCTTGCCCTTTTGCGGCAAGACATGTGTGTGGGCTGGGCACTCTCCCTTCTGAAAGGGTATCTGTTCGCCACCCCGCAAAAGCCAACGCTTTCTGTGTCTCCCTGCCGCCCCCCCTCCCTGTTTCCTAACATGATTTATACCTCTGGATTTACAAATAACACTAGGGGGGAGATTTGCAAGAGTGCCTAGCAGTGGCCAGACCGTTCTGGTTGAAGAGTCTAATCAGTCTAATGCGGAGAACTGAGAGGGTTTCAGTTTGCTTTATGTTGCTGTGCTCTTCAGTTCCCATTTTCTGTTGCTTATAAGACATGAAAGCAATTATAATTTAAGAGTTGTACGCCTGCAGCAAGGTGAGATATACTTTGCTCTATTTTATATATCTAATCTCTACATATGTCAAGAGTTGTGTGGGGCAGACCGAGGCTGAACATGGCTCAGTCATTTGAATTCTGTAAGGGAAGGTATGATTATAAAATTCAAGGAACATCAGAGCAAACTTTTCCAGACACATATGTTTCAAGAAATAAAACAGTAGCCTCTGACTCTTTGATGAGTGAAAACTGCAGAGTTTGTGCTCACACCAAGCTGGGCTCTAATTATGAAAGCATTACTAGGCTCATGTTATCCATGAGGGAAATATGACTGTACCACAAATATGGATTTTGTGTTCTCATTGGATATTAAATCAGCCTATTCATGTCTTCAATAAAGCTAAACATTAGGTGAACAAGGATTTTGGGAGGATATTGCACAGAGATAGACAGAAGGCAGCTGAGAGTTCATGAAAATATTTCAGTTGTGCAGGAGAAGTGATGTTTTCCCCGGGTCTCGCTAGAGTTAAACTTGGCAAGCAAAGCCGAGCAGCAGTCTGGTGACTCGGAGGGCTGGCGGCCGCCGCAACGGGAATGTTGGCCGAAGGCTGTGCCAGGCGTTTCCACCGAGGCCAGGCAGAGATCCGCCTTAGGCAGCTGTGGGCACTTGGCATGGTGGGGAGGCAGAGAGATCCCCTTTGTGAGTCCTATACCTTTTTTGGTGCTAAGCTTGAGAGGTTCTTCCCTGGCTTTCTAGGGGATGGGCTATTGATCAGCTGGGCTCTGTAAGCAGAGCTGAAACACTGCTGCCTCACCAGTCTCAGAAAATTGGGTAACTCCCCTGTCTGAGTTCTGCCAGGGTATCCCAGAAGGGAGTGGCTGCCCTTTCCACCGCTGTGACACTAGGTCATGAGCAAATGTATCAGAACAGGCGTTTGCATATTGAGTACACCAGGGCAGCGTGTGATGGGAGAAGTAGATGTTACTGATGCCTTTGCTGAACAGCCTCGGTCCACACCCAAACATCCACATCCCTTGGGTTTTTGGGTGTCAAAGTACTTCTGCGGGCAAGCTCGTGGGTTTGATCCACTGTCTGCTCTAGAGAGTTACTTCAGAGTTTGTTCCTCATACTAACAAGTGTCTCGTTTCTAATGAGACTGTATTACTTGATTTGCAGGTGATTGTGTTACGACTTACGACTGATTTCTACTAGCAGACTCATTTCTGTGCTTGTCTGCTCCTTTTCCTCTAACACCGTGCCACCTGCTCACGCGTACCACCAGCCCCGCTCACCTCCCTGCGTGGTGCCTGGTGGCTGTGCCAGGTCCTGCGCATCCACCCCGTTGGGTTGTACTGAGTTTCCAAGCCAGGAGCCGTGTGTGAACACAGGTATACTCCTCCAAGAGCTGTGATACCGGGCCTGGTTTGAATTTCAAATCGAGCATGACAAGCAGCTCTTTTTCCTTTTTAAGGTGCAGAAGCCAGTGCTGAGCTTTCAGCCTTGGCTCTGCCTTTCCTGACCCCTGTGTGCTTGGCTTCTCAACCTTGACACTGCATTCACGCTAACCTTACGCGAAGGCTGTGTTGTATTTTACTGTGCTGCTGCTGTTGTGCGGCACGTGAGTCATGTCACCATAAATGTCAGTGTGCAAAGGCCAGCTGAAGTATGAGGAGTTTTCCTCCAAGGACCGGCAATTGCCTGGGATAAGCATGCCAGAGAAATGGTGCCACGAGGGAGAAGTGGGGAGTAAAACCAAAGAAGAAGGTGGGATGGGGAGCCTTGTGTCAGGGCTTTCCTCGGAGCAGGCTGAATGAGTTCAGGGTCGGGGGTTAGCTGTCTCGTTTAACTGCTCGTTTTTATGTTGTCCACTGGTGACTTACGACAAGACAGTGGTTACCATTTGGGACTTGACTGAAGAGGGGTGCTGATGGAGATATAAGAAGCTAAAAGATTTCTAAAGATCAGCCTAGAGGAAGGCGTGGAGTCCAGGGAGGAAGAAGGAGTGTCAAGGGACCATGAGGAAGAGGAAGGAGGAAAGAAAGCAAGCTGTGCACTGTGCTGAGCAGGGATCCAGAGTTTGGGTGGTTTGGCTGGTTTGGCTGGGAAGGGAGAAAGACAAGGAATTGGACAAGGGCAGTGGCTTGTTCCCAGGACCCAGAGTCAGAAGTGGATTTTCAGAAGCAGGGTTTGTTTTGGTTTTTTGAAGAAATGAGAGTGGCCCGGGTGCAGTATTTGAGACCTAGGGGTGCAACAGTGGACTTGGATTCGGGGAGTGAAAGTTCACTTTTGCCATGTAATCTAGTTGTCTTTATCTTTGGGATAATTTAACTGAAAGGTCATATGATATTTGATCTCCTGCTGCGGCAATTTCTTTCACTCCAAATGTTATATTTATCCCAAAGTAGAAAAATGGCATGCTGTTTTAAACAAGCCAGGATTAGCCACGTGTTCTAATATGCTTCAGCACTGGATAAATGTTGAGCAGCAAATTGCTTTGAGGAATTAGTAATTGGATAGTGAGCCTTTTGCTTTTAGGTGAGTTGTGTGAAACAGAGACTCTGGTCTGTATCTGGCTCTCGGTGGACAGGTTTCCAGTGAGTCAGGCTGAGCAGACACATAAAGGCACCAGCTGTAAGCCTGGAGTCCCGCCTTCTTAGCTCTGCTTATTCTCTCTAAACAGAAATGAAAGAATACGAGTGGGGTGGGGGAGCACAGGGTTGTCTTTACTTCTTTCACTGACCTCTGAGGAACTTGACAGCTCTGGAAATAAAGGGAGAATGTAGCACTTGCCAGCTGCCTTGTAAGAAAGATACCTGAATTTTTACAGCAGCACGTGAAGGGAAGGCATGAATGTCTATTCAGGTTACTCTCATGTCCTAGGTGGATGCATACATTTAATTACACATTCAGGCCAACGCATATTAATAAAGCCAACGAGTTAATTTACCTATTTTGGAATAATTTTTCAGCTTTGCTGAAAAACCTGTTCTCGAACTGAGGCTCTTGAAGAGTGGCAATTTTGCTTGGAAATACAGATTTCTCTATCGCTACCACCACGGTGGTATTTGAGCACCTGCTGTTGCAGAGAGGTAGGAAAGAGTAAACCATATGATGACATTTCTCTTTCCTTCTGTCACTTGCAGCCCTAACACACATGCACACAGTCTGGGTTTAGTTCAACACACCAGGCTTCTTTCAACTTCCTTATTATCCCCAAACCAAAACTCGCCCAGCAGAAATTCCTCTTCCTGAGCACAGCATTGGGCATGTTCCTTCCACTTACTGAGGAATTAATAGACCTTGTGGCAAAGAGTTAAAGGTCTTTGCTGATAGAGGTGGAGAAAAGAGATTCCAGAAGCAGAACTGTAGAAGAAAACTACTTTGTACCCTGTTGTACTATAAAGACATTTTACTCTAAGTTATCTTCAGTGCTACGTGATAAGTCTCTAAGACTTTCAGCAAACGATGACCTCTAATGTAAGAACTGTGACTGCCAGGAAGTCTTTGGAGCTGGGCAGTATCTGCAGCAAGTTGGCAGAGAAAGAATAAAGAGTGTGACCACAGCGGGGAGAGCAGCGTGGCAGCCAGGAGCGGCAGCTGCCCGCGGCATCCTTCCAGCAGATGTTCTGCTCTCCAGCAAAAGTGAGCATTTCGGAGGACTCCAGCAGCACTTTGCCTAGGGATCTGACTTGTTGCAACTATGTTGATTTGCAAAGAAACCCCACAACTTTGAAACTTTCCCCTGTACAGTTCTTAAATAATTAGGGTCCCTTTTTATTTTTGGAAACCTGGCTTGAATATCTTCAGCATATTATATTGGAATGCAAGTAATCCCACTCCTTTGATGCATAATATCTTGAGATTTGTAGCATCTAAAATTTGGTTGACATTTGGAGTCAGAAACTGCAGAGGAGAGGGGCATTGCAGGTGCTTGATCTCAGTGACCAACAGGTTATTCTTACGCACATGCTAAAGTCTGTAAAAGAGCAGACACCAAAATTCATCAGTGATCTGCATTTTAGGAGGGATTTACTGTTCACAAGGTTCTGAAAAATGGTATCTGAAAGATCCTGTCCTCCTTTACAGACTCCTTGCAGGAGTCTTGGTTCATTAAACTCCACTGTAAAGACCAAACAGGCATTTTCCTGGTTTGCTGTTTAAATTAGGCCACTATTACTTCAAGATACCAGGCTCCCCAATGGATCTGGGGAAAGCTGCTGTGCGGAAAAATGCAGTGCTAATGAGAAGAAATTATTTAAAAGTAAGTCATTTGCAAACTTAGCCTGTTTGGTTTTTTTTTTTTTAATGCACAGAAATTTTTTTCACCTGTAGAAATGCATTTACTGGCTTTACAGTCTCAAGGAAGCTTAGTTATAATTGTAACTTTTTAGAAGGAACTTTCAACATCTGATGGAAAATGCAAGCTGAAATGTGGTTTGCCTGCAAAAGCTTCTGTAACTCTGTGGATTTTATGTGGTTTTATCACATGATGCTTGCCTAGCCTAGGACATTGTTGTTTGTGTCAGAGATAAAATGCAGTTCTAGTTCACGAGTTCCTACTGAAGTCATATGATGATCATTCACATGTTCCAGCTATTGTGTACTGTGCTCAAGCCACAGATACTAGCCATTAGCAAATCTACATATTGCATGAGTTTAACGTATTCACCACGATGTTGTAATGAGAGGACACTACTATGGGAGGCTGTATATGTCAATAAAGCACAGGACTCAGCGGCTAGCAAACGCTTCCTTCCCCTCTGCCACAGAATTACTGATTTGTCTGCACATTTTTCCTTAAGGCTTTCTGTGGCAGCAGCTCTCTAATGAGAGCAGCAGCGCAGACTGCCGCACGGAGCTCGATAATGCCTGACGTTTTCTGCTGTTTTGCTAAACCTCACCTGCAGTTAGGGCCAAATAAAAGCCACCTGTCCCTAACTTCGGGTGAGATTTAGCCAAAAAAAAAAAAAGGTAACCTGCACAGCCTAAGACAGGGGCATGGAATTCCCATCTTGTCCCTCATCAAAATCCCTCCGCAGCAGCAAGGGCAGTCGTCTTTTTGTGCAGTTGTTGCTGATTATTGAGCAGGGTCATGAAGTTACCACCCTGTGCCTTGGGTATTTCACACTTTTCTTTATGCCTTTTCCTTTTTTTCCTAGCTATTAAAGATTGAGACATACTTATGTCTTTGAATGCAGGGGGAGCCTGTGATGTGGTCCAGAGATGAAGCTGTGACATAAAACAGCACTGCTGCATTTCCATCTGGCCCTTGAACCTCACTTCCAGCAGGGTTTGCTTCCAGCTTGCTCCTACTGGTTTGATGATTGTATAGGAAATGTTAATTAAGAAAGTCTTAGAGCAGAGTTAGTATGCAATTTTGAGCAGTGTAGACTATTTCTGTCTCCTAGCGCTGCCCACTAGCAAATGCCAACCTTACGTGGGTGTGTTGAAGCGTAATGAGTATCTGAAAAATATGTTGAGATCTTTAGGTGAAGGAGGTTGCCTAATGCTGGTGTAAATGGCGTTAACTAATGTGGATGCTGATTCTGCTTGGGATGCTGAGATTCGCAGGGGAAATCACAAATGTTTTTAAATTGTGAACAAAACAGTAGCGGAGCAGCTCCCACGCCAGTGATTGATAATACTGCGTGTGTAGAGCTGACACAGATCCTACCCATCCTGTATGTTAGTTCCAGCTCCACCTGAGCTCTCCTAACCCTCTTTTTTGCTAGGCTTTCTGTCTGAATCTCTATCAGAAATCACCCCTTGGACCATTTCCCCATTGTTTTGTGAAACTTTTCTGGCTTCTCTGTAACCTTAACTGTGTTTTTCACCTTTATCGTTTTCAGCCTCACAATTCCTGTGTACTGAAAATGAGAGGAACTTGTCACCTCAGTGCCACTCTTTAAAAAAACTAGGGGACTTAGACACAGCTAGGGAGAGACCTATAAAAATAGTATCTTTTCTCTCCACTTATCCTTGTAACATGAATCTCTCTTGAACTCTGTGTTGTCCTTGCTCAATTATTCCTAATCAGTGTGTTTTCCTGTACATTGTGAACTGCTTCTTGTCGTGATCTGGCTGGCATCGTCGCTCTGGAGGGCTGTGCCCATCACACTGCTGTGTCACCTCCGCCCCAGTGGGCACAGGGAGCAAGATGAAGGCAGCTGGAGCCTATTGTTGCCATCCTTCCTTTAAACACTTCGGTACCATCCTTTCTCCTAATCCCGGGTCTAAAAAAGTCATTTGTAAAGCTTCAGAGACCGATGGCTGCTTAGGAAAATGGAGTTGGAGTGACCTGTTAGCTCCTGGCTAATTGGAAGTAAACCAGCTCTGCTTTCTTTCATACAGCCAGACTGCAAAAGACACTAATAAATATTCTGTTAACTGTTTTCCTGGGGCATAAGCCTTTCAGCTGTTAAATATCTTACCCAAACAGGTAAGTATAATGCTGCTAACCAGTGATTTCAGGTCGTGGGTCTTAGCGTGTCACATATGTTGTCTGTATTGCAGAAACTCTGCAGCGATGCTCAGGTGAGAGTTTTTGGGAAATGCTGCCAACTGAAGCCCGGAGGAGACAGCTCTTCTTCCTTGGATAGTTCAATCAATTCATCCTCCTCATTCTCTGATCCGAAAGAACAGTGCCCAAAATACCAGGTGAGTCACTTTTCCCTTTTTTTGTGCATAACCCATGTCAAATACTAATGGCAGGTGAGGTACTGAACGTTTTAAAATGCTTGAAATTAGAGGCTGGCAGTGGAGAGCAGTTTTCAGACAAAATCAGGCTTTGGTTCTGACTCAGTAATGTTTCATTCTGTAGCTTTGGGTTTGAACAAGTCTAAAACCAAACAGCTGGTTCTCTCGGGATGTGTCTTGAATGGCAGCGATTTCTCCAGGGCATTTGTTCTGTCTCATGACCCAGGTGATTACACTCATTTGGTACCATCAGACTTGGCACAGATATCTTATCTTGGTATACAGATGAGGTAGTTTATTTTACTTCATTGCTAAATGCCAGGGAAATAACAGAGAAACGGTCTATCAGTAGGGATAGTCTCTTTAACAGCTTTATAACAAGGGATTCAGTGCACTTGAGTTACATTTTACATAAGAGATTTTGGCCATGAGAGTAGCTAGAGTCATCTGACACGGATATATTTCTGTCATCTCTCCTTCCATGGATCACAAGTGTTTTATATTAAGCCACCCTAAAATAGAACTAAGCCCTTCCACTCTTTGTAATGAAGTAATTGTGTGTTTGAGGAAGGCTGCTATCTCCACAACCTGTTCTGAAGTACAGTACTACTGATGTCTCAATCTACCGTAGATGTAAATGAAGAACCTTTCAGTGCTGACTTTCCCACTGTCACGTTAGCTCTTGCTATATTTGGCGAGCTGCATATTCTTGTTTTCTCTTTCTCATCACTCTCTTTTCCACAGCTTTAGTAAGGTGGCTGAAGATCTGTTTTCCATTCCTCCCTTCCTGGAAGGGCATTTAGCTGCGGTTATGAAAGGAAGAGATGTTTCTGTCAGCAGCTTCCTTCCAGCACAAAATAACCTTCTTCGTGCATTGTGTGACCAAGAAAAATGATGTCCCCCACTATCCAGAAATTGTCTGTCCTACTGGGCAGGCTCTGTGCAAACAATGGTCAACATTATTAAAGGAAATTAATTTTAGTAGTTGGCATGACAGTGTGTTTTAAAGCTGTGGAAAGTTTTCCCTTTTAAGTCCCCATTTCCTCCCGTGTACCACTTAGTCAAAATCTTACTGAGTCGAACTGAAATGATGTGCGGCTCTGTGACAGGCTCAGAAAGGGTGTGAGAAAAAACTTCTTAAGGTGGTCTTGCACAGCGTATTTGTTGTAAACTGTCTACTGTGTTCCCCGTACTCCTTCCAGGCTTCCTCAGCAAGTGAGCAGAGAGCCATAAATACAAGAGTTCTGTACTGCATGATAAAATTTTGTATCGTGTATGCAGAAGGGCCAGAGTAAGTTTGTCCAGACATCAGTCAGCCTGGCATTTCCTGTCCTAACTGCTGTGTCTGGTAACCTCACAAGTTACTTAATGTATTTGCAGTATTTATAAATTCTTCTGTTTGGTTTTTGTTTTGATTTTTTTTCTTGTTTTGGGTTTTCTTTTTTAAGCTATAAAATGGATGTCCAAATAATACAATGCTATAGGACTTCTAAAATAGTTCTTTATGTTTCCTGGTTTAAATACACTTTGACTATATATGAGCAACTTTAATTGCAAGGTGAAATACAGGGTTTTGTTCCAGGCTTCCATATTTTTAATTATGTCCTATCCAGATCCCTCACAAATGTGATTAGAATCCATTAAGATGAAGCTGAATGTGGTTCTAAGCTGGCCCACAATCATTTGCACGTCATGACACTGGTGTTACCTCTGTACCTGCTTGTCAGTGCAGTCGGGACTGAAAGTCTTTCCGATTTGTTGATCTTGACATCTGACATTTACTTCTGTACTGCATTTTAATTTACGTGTGCGCTTAGTTACGTATAGGACAATATGTGCAGTAAGTGGAATATTAAATGCTGTAAATAGATTCAGAAATGTAATTTCGAAATCATGCGCATTTTACTATTTAATATGCTAATGTGCAATAACAAACCCTAGTGGGTATTTTATGATCAGTTTTTATGTGAGCTTGTAAATATGACCTAGGGAATTAGTTTGTGTCCAAGCTGTCAGTGCCAGAGGTTGTGCCCTTTTTGCCAGATGCTCCTTGGCTATTTTTTGTTTGAGTTTTTAATATTTAACTCCTTTCCTCAGTTGATTGCACTCTACTTTGGTCTTGAGTGACCTTTATTTTGCAGCATTAAAGGCCCAAAGAGTTGAGCTGTAGCAGTGTTTCCATATTAAATGCATTAAATATGTGCATCTTCTGTTAGGCATGGTAAAATTATTGTTATTAAGTGTAGATGAAATGCCAGGCTGAAACAGGCCATGGGTACATCTTATCGCACTCTTTGCCTTCAGCATTGCTTGTCTCTGTCTTTCAGAGGAAAGGGAAACCCCTGTAATTAAATTTGAAAGCAGCTGATTTTCGCTTGGTTTTTTTAATTCGGTTGCTTGACAAAGAGAATCACTATTTTAACATAAAGTATTTTTCCTCAGCTTTAGAATTTGATTTTCACAACAGCAGAAAGTTGAAACCAAAACCAACCATCAAGGGCTTGACATTTATTCGGAATGAGTCCTTCAACTGGAGATCTGCAACAGATTTAAAAATACCAATGATAACATTTGGCTGTAGTAATTTGCAGTGTTCTTACTTCAAGATTTCACGATGCAGGCAGACCTATCATTTCCTAGAGCCATTAACATCTATGCTTATATTTCCTTGGGGCTGCTGGGTCATGCGGACTGATTTTAAAGTCTAGTTTTTCCAGTACTGCCTACAGTGCACCTAGGCAGTATGATATCCTGGGAGGTAAAGATGAAAATTTCTCTGAGACCCAGCTAATGATGGGAGTTTGCCCTGTCATATGAACACTAACAAACCTTGCAATTGTATCCTCATATTTATAACTGGTTGCTACTTTTAGTCATCCCCTACCTTTCTTGCACTGATAGCAGATTTCAGAGGTTAACAGTATGGCTGTTAAAGTACCATCATCTTAATTGAGAGTGCTTGAGAAGAGCTAAAAATTGAGAAGTGTTATAAGCGTGTTGCCTTTTGGCTGATTAGCATTTCCTTGTCCTGCCCTTGTTCTGCAGGCTAGCCTGAGCAGAAGCATCGAGTGGTCATTTCCATATCATTCCTTACTGCTGGTAGGAATC
Organism: Anhinga rufa; assembly: GCA_013400875.1. Classification (NCBI taxonomy): domain Eukaryota; kingdom Metazoa; phylum Chordata; class Aves; order Suliformes; family Anhingidae; genus Anhinga; species Anhinga rufa. Next base: position 23,555 of record VZTV01121926.1, read on the forward strand.
CGTGGTGTGGACACTCTGTCCTTGGTTGTGCTCTGAGCTCACTGCCTGACGCTGGGCAAATTATTTACATATATTCCAAGCCTGTGTAGGAATCTGGGTGAGGATCCTGGTTGGTCAGAGGTTGGATAAAGGGATATGGAGATACGGCACTTGGCATATTCCAAACACAAGGTTATTTCTGTGACTGGTTTTAGGGACCTTTTGGAAGGATTACTCCATTAGTTAGCATGCATCTCAAAGGAAACGTAGGGCTGTCTTGCACAGTACCAAAGTACCGCACCTATGAACTGCCTGAGGTCTGTGAGTGAGCGATCACAATATTTTAAGTTATTCAGGGGAAGGCACAAATGGAGAGCCAGCACAAATATTCTGCTAGCCTAGAGATGAAACAGCCCTGGATAAAGGGACAGTAATCTCAGTCATTGAAAGTATAAAATGACTGTCAGCGGAGCAGTCGTCTCCAGTTGATTGCCCTGAGTAACTTTTTTAATTTTAGGTTTTTGTGTACAGTATTTGCTCTAGCCTGTGATGCAGCATAGTGATGTTCCTCCTTGGTATTTAAGCAGTATGCCTTACAGCAAGCTCACACCAACCGAGAAGCAGGAATTGCACAGCTTAAGCCTGGCATCGTGATGCTACAGCTCTTTGCTGGTACCATCACAGGAGCACCAGGGAAAGTTGCATCGAATATAAAATAGCATCCACTGATAAGTTATTAATCAGTCTGTCAAGAAAGCACTGGTCTAACTTGGCTCTGATGCACAATCTGTATTAGATCTCCAGTGAGCTGATGATCCTTCTTGTCAAGCAGACACAAGGTTTAGGCTTAATGGTTATTCAGTAAAGTGTGTTATCGCACTCTTAAAACTTTTGACTCCCCTGACTCAGCGGAGTTTGAGTCTGCTTTCCCTCACCCCCTGTAAACGGGTTAGGTTTGTGTGATGATTTTAGTGGTTTAGCTCACAGCCAATGTGAAGATTGCTTTCTATGCTAGCATTATCTTTATTGAACTGCTCAACTTAGCGTGTTCAGCAGTGTTATAGCAAAATATTTTGCATGTTTATCTTTTAAATGAAGAATATTTTCCTTAGTTGTATGTTGCCTTAATAGAAGTGTGCTTCTAAAATGCTTAGAAACAAATGTTGGTGGGGCTTTTTTGCAGGGTTCTCGGTGCTCCTCAGATGCTAACATGCTTGGAGAGATGATGTTTGGCTCTGTGGCCATGAGCTACAAGGGCTCCACATTGAAAATTCACCAGATCCGGTAAGACTAATTTTCTACTGCTGGTCTTTTCAGAAGACTCACTCCTTAGTGCTAATATGTAACGAACTGAATACTACAAATGCAGAGTAAAAGGAATTTCTGGGTTTGCTTTAAAGTTATCCTGATGTCACTTTTGATACAAAAGGCTGTTATGTTGTGTTTAGATCTATAACATCTGGAGGGTTGTGAAATGGGAAGCAAAGCTTGTCTTGGCATTGTGTTTCTGACTGACATCTTCCTTTTTGTCCTCTAGCTCACCTCCTCAGCTCATGCTCAGCAAGGTTTTCACAGCTCGCACTGGAAGCAGCATTTACGGAAGTCTGAATACGTGAGTCCATTACAAATTTTATCTATTGCACATGAGCAGATAAGTGTGAGAACACAGAAGACTTTTTTTGGACCCTCCAGATTTTTCCTCTAGAAAAATAACTTCTTGTTCCCTGATTTGTTACATCTTGTCACTAGTGTCCTCACCTTTCCCTTGCGGTTGTTTTCACCTCAGTTTCCTGTGAATGAATGAACCATTCCTTTAATGCTGATGTGGTGAAGCTTGATATTGTAAGGTACAAAAGTACCCGCAGCCACCGAAGGAGAAGGGATGAGGACAGAACGCTGGAGTTGGGGAATTCAGTCCATGATGAAGAAAAAAGTGTTACAAAAACATCTGGCTTCAGAGGGTTCAATGTTTAGTTTTTTGTGTATTAATTGACCCACCTGAGAATGTGGTTTAGGCTATAAAAGCTTTGTCTAGTGGAAGCCTTTGTTCTTATCTTGCCTGTTCCATTCGGGCTATGCTGAAGTAACACTATATTCTACTGAAATGCAAATCACTGGTTTTGTTGTATGTTTTATGTTTGTTATAGGTTGCAGGACAGTCTTGAGTTCATTAATCAAGACAGCAATACATTAAAGCCTGACCACAGTACAATTATGAATGGACTTCTTGGGAATATAGGTAATTACAAAGAGATTTTCTTTCCTGATATCTTTAACTGAGTAATCATAGATTCTAGAACATGAAAGTCTTCTTAATAGAATCAAATTAAAAAAAAAATAAGAAAGCTAAAGACGTAACAGAAAATTAATGTTGGTGGGGTTTGGAGGAGAATAAGTTGGACAGTTCAAGGAATTAACAGTGATTCAATATATACAGCAGTATATGTGTATATAAGATACATAATAGAAATATTTAGATATACTTAAGTTCAAATACAGAAAATGTTGGAAAATAACAGTCTGTAGAACTTTCTAAGCAGCATATCTCAGATCAGGCAGGATTGATTCTGCCTGGCTCAGTTCCCAGTTTTATTTTCATTACTAATTTTCATTCTGTTCTGTACTTGGGCCACCTGAGCGCATGTGGCCGCATGTTTCGTACTGGTCTAAGTTAACCTTGCATAGTTACACTGGAATTTTTGAGCAGATTAGACAGAGTATCTTTTTGTTCTCTCCTCTTTCTCTCTCTGTCTGGCCGTGGCAGCTAAGCAGTCTTGAAAAACCCTCTGGCATCTTTGGTTCTCAGCCTTTGTGGAAGTGCTGTGGGTGAAGGCTCCGTGAACATCAGATTACGGAAAGAGGGGAAGGTCTTGGCTTTTCCCCGTGGGAGCAGTAGAGCTGATAGTAAAGATACTCTACTTTAGGGCTTGGTTGTCCAGTATAGCAGCCTGGTGAGCTCTTCAGCACATCCTCCCTTTAGCCTTGGTTTAGATTGTTGACTTCCCAAGCAAATGTCTGTTGTGGTAGGTGAAATAAGTGGCTTCTTTTTACATTTGCTTCCCAGAGTATTGCTGTATGTAAAATATACTTTTCTAGGGTTGGAAGTAAGGAGTGAATTTGATGATTTGTTACTGTAACTGGGTTTCTGGCTTTGGCATGGTCCTAATTCCTGTTGGGTGTCTTTACGTCTCTCCTTCACACCGACTTTGATAAGACTACACCAATTTTGATAAGACAACTTATAAGACTAAGCATGGGCTTAAATGCTTTTCAGGCTCGAAAGCTGAATACCTCATTACAATCATTCCCAATGGTCCATTTGTAAGGGAAGCCAATTAAAGCTGTAAGAATTATCTATTAAATGCTTCCTGAATTTACTAAGTCAGGAAGTTAAAAAGATGCATTTTTCTTAATATTCACCATGCCTTTCAGACTTCAGCTGTGATTTTTCACAGGGCATGGGTGAATGAGGTGCCTGATCTGAGAGACAGGAACTCGCTTCATCTACTTTTAGGGTTTTGTTGTGGTTTGTGCTTGGCAAAAGTTTGCTGTAATACCAGCGTGATCTAAACTGCAAGTTCCAATTCAGATAATGCAACTATTAGGTGTGGACTCAATATGATTTAGGTGTAGCCAGTGCCACACGTTCATCTGTGTCTGGCTCTGTGGAGAGGGTGACTCTTCCCCACCGAGCAGAAAGGATAAATGCCCCGAGAGCTGGCCTGGAGGTGTGGGCACCTCGGCGCAAGGGCGTGCGGCAAGAAGTGACGAGATTGCCTTCTAGAAGAGGATGCTGAAACTTTCTTTGTAATTGAGCTGCACAAGTTTTTGGTCGACACTGTTTGTTTGCAGTTCCCGTTTCAGCGCAGAGGGAACCATGGGTAAAGTAGGTAAATAAGTTAATCTGTAACTGCAGCATTTCTAACAACTGCGTTCAATAGCAAAGACTCCTCCTGACTCGCTGGCTCTTGCCAGCCTGGGATAGGAGAAAGGTCTATGTGTTTTGGTTGGGAACTATTTACAAGCTGCTTTTTTTAGACGTGCTGGTTAAAAAAAAAAAAGGCAGCACTGGTCATGTCCTTTCCTTTAATAAGTAAAGACCTAAGAGAGTGGAAGGGAGCTTTGTTGAGGTGCAGCCTTCATGTTCTGTACAATCAGAAAACTTTTGAGTAAGCAGTAGCTTCAAATTTAGGACAGGAACTAGCAATTAACTCTTCAAAAATACCCATGCGTTTTTCCTGGCTCTGTGTGCAATAAACACACTCTTTCCCTGGTATATCTACGATCCAGTATCACTTTTAAAATTAACTGCTAACATTTATTTTCTATATGATCATTTCAATAAACCGATGTACTGACTGTTCTCAGAACAACTACTTCAGCCTATAATTTTCTCTTGGTTCTACTAAGATGAATTTCTGCCTGCCTTCTCCCCCTTCCTCCCCATCGTCTTCAGCAACAGTGTTCCTCGGCCATCCCACCCGTGTGGATGTTAAAACAAACATTGTACTCCGTTATGAATCTCCTGTTTGTGATCAAGTTAGGCTCTGAGCCTGCATAAATTAATCATTTTTCAACTTAAAAAACAAACAAACAAAAAAAAAACCCCGCCCTTGGAGAGAAACCCCATCCTTGTATGGGAGACAGCGTAAAGCTGAGTCTATTATTTTAATTCTATAAATACTACATAGTTCAACTGTAAGCCGTATCCTTGAATCAACGTTCTTGTTAAGCGTAAGAGCTGTTCTCCTGCGTGCTGTTAGTCTGCATATATCTTATGTATCTTACCTTGGCTTATATCTTCTCCCTGCCCTGGCCCCCTCCCTACAGACTGTTCTGCTTTACTAACCTCATTCTTTCATGTGTATTTTACGTTTTGCCATGTAGGTCTTTCACAGCTTTGCAGCCCTAGGCGGGCATTCTCAGAGCAAGGTCCGCTCCGCCTGATCCGGAGCGCCTCTTTCTTTGCAGGTTTGCAGTGTGCTGTGTGCTGTGCTGTGTGGCTAGTCTAGCTGGTGTGACAAAACTCTGTGGATTTGTAGTTTGGCCCTGGAAATAAGATTGTTATTTTTTAAAAAATACAAAATGGACAGAGATGTCTGCTCTCTTACGTTTTTGGATACATGCTTTCAATCCCCAGGGGACAGCAAGCATTTTAGTAGTCCTCTTTGGGGTTGGTGGGTTGTGGCTTTTTTTTGGTTTGGCAACTTACGTATTTAATGGTGGATTTCATATTTCTGGAGATAATATTTCACAATAGTGTCAAGCTATTTTGATCTGGACTTGTTTCAAGCAAACTGTAAAAACGCAAAGTTAACCTAGGTTCATTTAAAACGGGCATTTCTTGCTCTTAGTAGTTGGGTCTTATTTCCATGGCTGAGTAGCTTTTATTTCACCCACATATTTGTAAAATATATCACATTTAAAGACTATTGAGCCTGAGACAATTCTGATCTTGTGTATATGCAGACTGTGAATCTGGACAGCTTACGGCTTAGTTGAACAACCAATGCGCTGCTCACAATTTAAAAGTATTTATTTTCTTCAAGACAGCATTGTAAAATTATAATACCTGAGAAAGCTGGTATATGAATGAAGTCATGTTTGTATTGGGTTTTGGTGGTTTTTTTTGTCTATACACCGAGTACTACCAATGTGACCAACCTTCTTTTGGTACGTTAAAATTTCATTGAAAAATATCTGTAAAGAAACAAAGCGTACTAGTTTTAGTTTGTACTAAAGTAGGTGTGTGGACTTCAGAAAAATACATACAAGCTTTTCAGATGAGTGTTTTGGCTTGTTCAGCTAAGCAGCCTTTCTTGGTGATGGCCTTGTGCAGTGCTGTTGATCTGAATTAATGAGCATGTTTTTGTTTCATTAATTACATGGAGATCTGCAAACAAGAAAGGAACTGTATATTCCCCTGCTAATTGGTATTCCTTGTTTTACAGTTCATAGCAACCCTATGGATATGCCTGGGAGGGAGCAGAATGAGGACAGAGACAGCGGTATAGCAAGATCTGGTAATGTCAGTTCCATGCGTTAACCCCGTAGACTCCAAAAATATTCAGTAATATTCATCACTGAGGTGTCTAGACATCATCAAATAGTTTTTCCTGTGCTGAAATGTGCTTGTTCTGTTTTGTTACATATTAAGCATTAATGCATAGCTATATGCATATGTACAAACGTTGTAGGCGTCAAGGGTGTTGCGTTAGGAGCCTTGCAGAGGTAATCTGAACGGCAGTGCAATTTATTAAAGCATGCTGCAAATAAGCAAGCCAAATTAAATATTGAAATGATTTTGCAGCATTTCTAAATACTTGTTGTCATCTCCTTTCCAAATTGAGGAGGACGGTAATGTTAAAACGCTAATTCGCCTCCACAACACCCCTCTCCTCCCCCCAAAGTCAGGAAATCGGGCACTTAAGGTTAGAATTGGAAAGGCTGTTAAAGGATGCGATGAACATTGTTCCTTTCACAAGGAATTTATTTCCCGATACTCAGGGCTGATGAGCAAGGTGCAGCCTGTATGTTGCCTGTTATGTAAAGCTGCAGGACTGTCCCACCCCTGTAGTGCTTGTGTATCTTGTTAATGTTATGACAAACTGGTTATTTTTAGATAAGAAACATAGATAATCAAAAGAGAAGGCACTTGAGAAGCAACACCAGTTTATCTCGAGGGGCTTCGTTTAATTGCTGGTATTATTTTTCCAAATGCTCTTTCTTCTGGAGAGATTTTCATTTATTCCTCTTCTTATTGCAGCATCTCTCAGCAGTCTGCTCATCACTCCGTTTCCATCTCCGGGCTCTTCGTTTAACAAAAGCTGTGCTAGCAGTTACCAGCGGCGTTGGCGTCGCAGTCAGACTACCAGCTTGGAGAATGGGGTCTTCCCACGATGGTGAGCTGGGAATGAAAATGCTGGTTGCTGCCCATAAATGTTCCACCATTGTCAGCTTGATTCTGCTCTTGAATGCGTACATCTGCTCTTGCTGTTGCTTTTTGTGGGGTATTTACAGAGGTGTAAGTCAGGCTGCACTTCAATGCCTGATCTTTTTTAGTATCTGTTTTCTTCATGGCATTCATTGTTTTGCACTAACTAGAGAGCCTTCAGCAAAATGAAAACCTGTAGGCTGTACTTTTGAGGATAAGAAGCTCTCAAATCCTACTCAAAACAGAAATTCTTGGCAGAGATGGGAAATAGAATATCATATTCTGATCCCACAAACACTTTGAATCTGGTTCCAGCTTTTGTGATTGCAGGATCAATTAACGGTTGCTTGTAAAAAATTGCAAAGTGGATGTTCTCAAAGGTGATGACTTGACAACACATGCAAACAAAAGGTGTTTATTGAAGTTAAATGTTCAAGACTTGAACTACACAGGAAACCAAAGTATAACTTTAAGCGGTGGATTACATTAACTTTCTATTTTTTTCATGCTTCAAGGTCCATGGATGAAAGCTTTAACTTGTCAGATGACAGCTCTGGTCCTAGCCCAGGAATTGTTAGGAAGAAAAAGATAGCAATTGGAGTTATTTTTTCACTCTCAAGAGATGAAGATGAAAACAACAAATTTAATGAGTTCTTCTTCTCACACTTTCCTCTTTTTGAGAGTCACATGAACAAGCTGAAGAGTGCAATAGAACAGGTAAACACAGTCTCTTTTGATTCTCGCACTTGTAGTGCTCTTGTGTTCCCCCCAGCCCTGTCAGATTTAATTCCTAGCTCCTGTTACTAGTTTACAAAAGTGGGATCAACTTGCTGTTGGGTATTGGAATTGCACCAGGGGAGAGCTTTGCTCCACAACATCTTTGATGATGTTTCTTACTGCTAGCAAAAGCACAACACGGGGCGAGGACAGAGCATGCTGCATTACGCTACAGGGATTGCTGAGAGCTAGAACAGTCAGTAGGCTGTGTAAGCTCCCAGCAAGCGCTGATCAGCCACCAGGGAAAGGTGCTTTTAAGGCCACCTCTACCTCCCTGCTTCAGCTGTATCTGAGGCTAGTGGATCACAGAGTCAGAACCTATCTTTAGGCTATTCCAGGCTGTAAATAAATATCGAGGTTTTTTCTTTTTTTTTTTTTTTAATCCCCTGATTCTGATGTGTAGGAAATTTTCAAAGATTGAATTTTCAAATGTGTGGTTAGATTTACTTCAAATCGCTCTTCTAGGAAATACTTAGTGGTTACTTTGCCACTGCAGTGAAAACTTTGGCCCCTTTTCTGCCTTGAATGACGAAACGTACAGAAGCAGCAGAGGCTGCAAATGCATGTGCCTCACCTATCTTTCCTCAGATATGAAAGTTGGCACTTGTACCATCTTTTTATCACTTAAAAAAAAATTATTTGCATGACTAGTTGCATGAAAGATAAAGTCAAACACATGACTTTGTTTTCCATTTTCTGTGCTTCCGTAGCTATGTGTTACTTATCTGTTTAATGATTGTTTTCAAGGCTATGAAAATGAGTCGTAGATCAGCTGATGCCAGTCAGCGGAGTTTGGCATATAACAGAATTGTTGATGCCCTTAATGAATTCAGGTGAGCAGTTTGTCTCCTATCGTTTGTGTGTTTCTTCAAAAGCACCCAAGTCTGTTTTAGAAGGATCTTCTCCTTAGTGCAGGATAAGTAACTTACAATGTCTAAAGTCTTCTGCAAAAGTAAGTACAATAAAGGTATTGGTGGTAGAAAGCCTTTATAATCTGTGTTTTTAGACTTTGCCAGGTGTGTATATCCGTCACGGCCTGGTGTGCACAGGACATAGATGACCAAGGTTTTCTGTGCTTTTAGTGGTGATGAAGCTCCCAGCAACCTCTTAGATTATCTTTCATGGTCCGTTGAGAGGGGGGGAAAAGAATTGCAAAGCCATGTTAGGGAAATCTTCCTCTGTTGTACATTTTCCTGACGTGTGAGCAAAGCAAGGCCTTTAGCCTGCTCTAAATTCTGCTCTAAAGGGGTTTCAGATAACCAGCTACTAGGGAGGAGGACTGTCTTTTTCACACAGTAAAATGCAGTACTGTAATCTCTTGCTATCGGTACCTGCAGAGCATCTCTATTCAACAGTTAATATATGAAGTAACGCAGATAAGCACATCCCTGGCATTTAAGAGTATTTTCTTTCCGTAGTTTAAGTCATGGGCAGGGAATTAAGATGAAATCCGTCTGTTTCAAGTGATTCATCTGCTCTCAGATGGGAGTGGCAGGGTGCTTCCTTTTACAGCCAGTGTAGAGCTACGTTTTAAAGACATTATAGAAGACAGTGCTCTGATGTTCTAAAAAGAAAATCCTGACATCGGGGTGTATTTTACTGAACAGAGAAGGATCGTGAGGGCTCGCTCATTTTTCTACAGTTCCGCTTACTACCTGAATGCCATGGATTAGGTCGTGTTGCAAGATGAAGGCACAGTATATTCTTTAATTTTTTTTTTTTTTTTTTTAGAACCTCACCTCCGGGCGGCTGCGAGGGAAGGCAGAGGTTATGTTCAGTAGGGACAGGAGGCAGGGAAGAGCGAGCACGTGGGCCTGTGGTGAGAGGTGGATGGGATAAGCAGTGCCAAGAGAAGGAGCAGAGGGAGCTCGTGACTGCTGGGAGCTGCCGATCCTGCCCAGGGGCCCGAGACAAGTTCGGCAACTCTGAGCAGCCACGGTGGGGTGGTTCCTCTGCTCCCCCCAGCTCTGCTCTGCCTCTCCTCCCGGTTCTCACCCAGAGCCATTCCTCTGCATTCCCGCCCCCTGATAACACCACCTCCCCAGCTCTTTTCCTAAAACTTCCCCCAAAACATTCCCCCTCAAGATACATTCAGCGGACTTTGCCTGTTCTCCTTTGTCCTTCCAAGTTAAACAGTTCCAGAGTAGTGGGGAGGGGCGCATATCCCGAGTCAAACATAGGAAAAATAACCCTGAAAACACAAGCCAAATCCCCCTTGCTAGCTTTTTCCTCCTTGGAGAGAAGCTCGGTGGTGCTGAGCTGGGATGGGATGAGAAAGGCTGCTCTTGTCGGGCTGAGGAGGAAAATAATGTCCCACCGGACATCGGAGGATTGGCACTCTCCTGAGCCGCTGTAAGGCGCGATCATTCACATGACACGGCCATTGCGTAACCAGCACTGGAAGCATGTGTCTTTAACTCCCCGTTTTATGCAGAGGTTTCCATGGCGATATAAATATTACTCTTTAATAGTGTAACAAGGTAAATTAAATCCAGTTTAATTTCATATAAATGAATTTCCTGGGGCAGCAGACTTTGGCAATTCTGGGTTTTTTGGGTTTTGTTGTTTTTTTTTTTTTATAAAAGCAAGGGCATTCAGAGGTGCACACCAGCCGGTGCCCCCAGCCTGGGCCGGTCCTGCGGGTGGGCAAGGTCCTCGTGCCTCCGCAGTATCTCGGGCTGGCAGTGTGTGCTGCCATCAAGAAAAGCAAGAGCCGCTTGCTTTTCAAAGCAATGCAATATGTGTCTGGTAAGAAAAAAAAAAGCATATTTAAATACTGAAGGCCGGATGCAAAGATCCTTTGGCACAGGTTCAGCAAACCCATTTAGGCCACTATTATCTCTTTAGGCGTCTGCTTTCCCACTGAAGTCATGGGGAAGTCAGGAGCCCGGGTCCTTTGGTGAACCTGAGACTTGCGTTGATTCCTGCCCTCTTAGCAAATTGTGCTGGAGGGAAGAAGGGTGCTGACTTCAGTGGGTTGGTGTTTCTAAAACGTAATCCTGTGCTGATTTAACTCATTGCAGTCTTTTTTTTTTTTTTTAGAAGGTTTTGTTTTGTTTTGTTTTGTTTTGTTTAAAAAAAAAACCAACCCAGACTTTCAGAGGTTGTCAAGTGTAGCTGATACACACACCTACGGTGATGAGAACAACCTCAGATCACTGGGGCATGGGGGACCGGCTACACGCTGCCGGGCTGATCAGAGAAGGGAGGAAGGCGTGTGACGGTTGTTCCTGTAGCCTCCTGCCACCCAAAAGTCCCCCTCTGCAGGGAAGGTGCTGTGGTTGTAGGTCAGCCCGCTAGCCTGCAAGCAGGGTTGTTGTAAGGAGCCAGCTGCAGGGTCAGCCAGGCGTTAACAGGCATTTACCTGCTGGTACTGGAGGATGGAGGGCGAGAAAAGAAGACAGGAAAACAGACTCCTTCCTTTGCTTTTCTCATCCAGGGAAAAACAAAGCTGCCTTCTCTGAAAGGCCTAGGCTGCTTCTGCAAACCGATGCTATTGATAAATTTGCCATCAATTTGGCGCCCAGCTCCAGGCCTGCCCTTACATCGTTATTCACTTTACAGCAATTTTTAATTTTCTGAAGCACTGATGGATTTAGCTTGCTTTAGAGGCTTAAAACTCTCTTTGGATGTCAGCTGTGCAGACACATGACTTATGAAATAAGCTACTGTACTTGCATAAACATTTCAACTCCCCCAGTCCCCGGGGCCAATGCAGCACACTGATAATACAGATTATGCATCTGACTAATACCTGTGTGGCAAATACGCAGACTGGCAAGGAAACACTGAGCACAAGGCCTAGGGAAACACCTCTCTCTGCTTTCTGGCAGCCAAATTTGATCCTATTTTATGCCAGTAGTTTTTAAGCAGCTTATGCTGCTGTGAACCGAGTGGTGCATTTTGCTCAGCGGTGCAGGCTGGCCCCTGTGCACGGGCTCGCTGCACGGGGGAGCCCCGCTCCTGCACTCGTTGCAGCAGTTATTGCCTTCGTTCTCTTTTTCCTTTTTAAGGAAGAATCATCTTTGGAAGGAATAAGGATAGGGAGCAAATGCATGTGAATTAAGTTTTCTAAACCACTGATGTTTTTTCTTTTTTGAAACAATCCCTAAAGAGATGCTAAGCTTTGCTCGTACATCGCAACTCTTAAATAGCAGAGGAGCTCTCGCAGCACGGTGCTGAGGGTCAGGAGCGTTTCCCTTGGGGAGGAAGGGGGCTGCAGAGGGATGCTCTCATCCACGAGGAGCCATCTGGCTCGTTCGGTTTGTGCAGCAGCAGGGAGAAGATGTCTTGGACTGTTGCTAAAATCCAGGACGAAGGCCGGGGAGGTTTGCGGGTGTGCTTGGGTGAGGGTGAAGCAGGAAGCAGCACAGCACCTGACCGTGCGGAGGGCGGCTGCTGCAGCCCCACAAGCGCCGTCCTGTCTGCGAGCAGCAGGGCCGCTCGCCTCGGTGCCATCTGCGCCTGCAGAGCAGCCAAACCCCAGAGGGTTTGCAGGAGGGGGTTTGCTCAGGTCTTCATTTTCGCGTGGCTGGGCTGTGCTTTGTTTGGTTTCAAGCCACCGTTAGACGCGAAGGTGTTTCCTGAAGAGCTCCCCCAGCCCCTGCGCCTGCTGTGCCCGTCGCTGGTGCCGAGGTGCCTGTGAGCTCCAGGCTGGAGTTCAGCCTCCCAGAAGCATTTCCAAATATAAACCATTTTAAATGTACTGGAACACTCAAAAGAACAGAGTCTCTCATTAGCTGAACTTTCCCTTGCATGCTGCTGTGCGATGCTGGTGCGCGTGGGGGACGGCGAGCGGAGGGGAGGGGGCTGCTTGCTGCAGATGGCCAAGACGGGTCAGGTTGATTTTTAACACTTGTTATTTTTTAAATCCGGTTAACTTCCCTGTAGTGTTTTGGTTTTGTTGGTTTTTTTGTTTGTTTAGGTTGTTTTTAAAATTTCTGTTTTGTTTTGTTCTTTAATAAATGGAAGGAGAGTGTTTCCCTCTGTGTTTGCAGAGCTGGAAAGCAGTTAATCCTTGCCCTTGGTTTCTGTGCCATTGCTGCCTGCGCTGGCATGGAGGGTTCCCTGCACTGCAGTCACATGCCTGCTGGCCGCAGGCCAGGGCAATCTGATCTCTCTCTGAGGAAACACTATCAGTTGCAGATGCAGCCAGGGTTACCAGAATAGTAAATAACGTATCACAAGACTCGGTCTATCTTTTCAACGAAAACAAGTATTTTAATACGTTCGTTTCAGTATAGAAGTAGTCTCTTTTTTTTCAAAACAGCTGAGCTGCAAGAGGCTTGGGTTAGTTTGCATACAAAGGAGAAATAAGCTGTATTTTATGTTAAGTTGTGTGATTTATCTTCAGCTTCTAAGGTCAGCTGTGTCTGGGGAGTGGAAGTTTCAATACTTGTTTTGAGCTTTGAAGTCCCTGGACTTGGGGTTGCTCCCTTTCCTTGGGCCTCTTTAACATCCACTCCAGTTAATGGGCTGTGAACAGAAAGCTTTCCCTTAATAATCCCACCTCTAGTCCCAACTTGCTACTGCCGAGGCACTGAAATCCCGGTGCCCCAAGAGCGCTGCAAGCCCCACTGGCATCTAACCTGGCAGGGCTGTGGTGCCCAGGTCTGTAATCAGTCTGTGCTCTCCTCCCAAGAGAGGAGCAGCAGCAGAGGATTAATGTAGAGCTGCTCCGAGACTGCTCTAAACTGACCCAGCAAACAGCTCTGAGCACCGGTGGGTCTGGTAACTTGAGTTTCCCCCTCTCCAGCCCACTGACTGTTTTCTGGCTTTCCCACTGTGCCTGTGGCAGTGGAGTGTGACAAAGACGGGGTTGATTTTGACTCCTGTTGAACACACAGGATGGATTTTGTATTTAATGAAAACTGGTAGAAAAAATAAGCCGCTGCCCCCCTCACTCCCTTTCTTCTTGAGCAGTCCTGGCGGCTTCGGCACGGTCACCTTTGCCGCCCGTTGGGGAGCTGCGCTGGGGGTCTTGTCACCGCACAGCTGCTTTCTTCTCTGCTGAACAACCGGGGAATAACTCCTTCCTCCCGCGAGCGCCCCTCGTACCGGCGCCGTTGCGTGCTGCTCTGCTGCTGACGTGCCGGGCTCTCGCTTCCTAGGGAGTTTCACTTTAAACATTAAACCACGGAAGATTTGGCAGCTGCTGCCCGAGTGTGTTTGCCTGCCTGACGTGCACAGCCATTGCTTTACTTCTGGAAGTGTCTATACGTTTTTAGACCAACGCATCCAGAGGAGATCTCTATAAACGTGGGGTGGTACTAGGGATAATGGGGTAATGTACATCTTTGTCTTGTAAAACAAAAAGATATCTTCTAGAAAAAGTAGTGCCTTAGGTGGGGAGAAACCTGAATTGATCAGTCATTTCCTTTGTTGTTCTGCTTTTTTTCAGGCTTACATTTTTACTGCGATGAAAATACAGGTTCCCATAGTGTCATAACATAGGCACTGGACTTGAAACAAGATTATAATTTGGTTTAGATTTTAGAGGATTCTAACAGTAGTCTGAGGAGTTTTAATCTGGTGGTTTGCTGCAAAGCCAAAGTTTTAATTATATATTTACTGTCCTCTGTAGAGTCAAAAAGGATGTGGGTAGCTGCGTAATCCTTGAAACCGTGGGGTAACTTTGACTCTCATATACTTTAGTTAAAGCTAAAGAAGTAAACCTGGCCCCCTTCTCTACAAATCCACACTTTGGTGGGTTTGGCCCGGAGGTACACTGATTTTTTTTTAAAGCAAGGAGGACGTTAAGGTATTTTTATAAGTCGCATAAACTTGCCCTAGTCATAAATCAAGCAGAACTAGGGAGGATTTACATGTTTTGAATGAAATAGAGAGAAAGCAGGGAGATAACAACAAGCAAAAATAATTCATTTCTTCTCCATTCGGAACAGGGCAGCTCTTGACTTCCGACAGCGAATATTACTGTGCTTGGGATCAGTTCAGGCACATGTGTGAAGAACCTTAACTTTCTGAGGTGGAAGGGAGAATTCATACTATTTAATGAACAACATGGTTTGGATAATGGTTGATGAGAGAAACTTTGTTTCTGATACATGACAGCTGGAACTAAATGTTGCGGTAAAGTCTTTGAATCGCAGTCTCTGCCTTTCGTTATTTCATTTAGTCTTCTGGGCTTTTTGTTTTCTAGAACGACTATTTGCAATCTCTACACGATGCCACGGATTGGAGAGCCTGTCTGGCTTACTATGATGTCGGGGACACCAGAAAAGAACCAGCTTTGCCATCGGTTCATGAAGGAATTCACTTTCTTGATGGAAAATGCTTCTAAAAACCAGTATGGTGGATTTAAGTTTTTAAATTACATACGTGTTTATGCCTTTGCATTTCAAACCAATTTTTGAATCTGTTTTTAAAGTCTGGGTAATCAAAGAATCAAAAGGCCATCCATAAATATCTTATTTCTAAAACAAAAAAGAAATAAGAAAGTAGCTCATTAAATGCCTGCTTCCCCACAATCCTCTAAATCTTGGTAGAGGCTAAACATTTGAAACCTGTCCATAGGAAGCACGTGATGGGTGTGTATGTCTGGAAGGGGGTGAACATACCTTATGAAATGCATTAATATACCTTTCAAAATCAGTTATCATATGATGAGCAAGGTTAGACATTCAGTAAGAGCCGTGTCTGTAATACTGTCTGACCGCAAATTGCTCTTAAACCTGACTTCTGTAAAATGCCACTAAAGAAACCGTGTGCTTCATTAGTACTCACCTTTCTGCCCTCAGGACAAAGCCGTGAGCGGTTGTTAGAAATTGAGAAAGAGAACATTCTTGATAAACTCGGGAGAATCTGATAAATTTACTCTTTTGTCAACACTTCATCCTCTTTCCCCAGGGCACGAATAGGGGAAGTTTTTAAAGCTTTTGGCTCCATTTAAGTCCTAAAACGAGCACAAACATGTGAAGTTTGAGTGGGAATGGCACTGGAAGACCAGCTGTTAGCTCTGGGGAAGCTGCTCTCCGCAGGGTGGGGAAGGGGCGGTTGCAGAGGAAGGGGCTGCTGCTCACCGTCTTCCAGCTTTGCCACCAGCTTTGTCATCTTTTCTCTCCCCAAGATGGGAAGGTGACAGTTAGCGGTCAGCGTGGTCCACCTTCTCCTGCCTCAGTGCAATGGGGCAAAGCACAGGGAGTTGTGAGGGGTTCAAATGTATTTTCTTAAAACCAGTTCCCATGGCAGTGGAAGCTTTTTCCTGGGATGAGCCCCTTTGGTCTCTGCCATTCTGAGCCCTGTACAGCTTGGTGACATTTAAATGGTCATTTGTTATGGTTTGTTTGCTTGCTTTATTTGAACTATAGTCAGATTTACACTGATGGAAGCAAGAGGAAAATCAAGCCCCATATCCTTTTTCAATCCAGTTTTAAATCTCCTTTCCTCCTTTGGCTGTCTCCAGTGAGGAAATGGGGCTAAATTTAAACTGTAGGGGTTCCTGATGCATGTGAACGACTCAGATAGCATTGTTTTGAGGCTCAGTGGCGTTTGTTTTCCTCCCTGGGCACCTGAGCTGCTGCGGCAGCCGCCAGCACCCTCTGTCGGCATGCGGGAGGCTCTTGGGCTGTGCTTCTGCATGCTCCTCCTGCCAGGAAAGGGGACTGGGAAGGAAAGTCTTCCCTCCATGGAGCAGAAACCGTGCTCTGTCGTTACAATAGATGAGATATTTCATGCTTTTCAGAAAGGTTTTTCACCTTACTTGCTTAGCTAGTGAAAACTGTTATGCCAGTGTAAGGACACAGCCTTTCTGGCTGAGCTACAGAACTTTGGCGGTTTTATTTTTGAAAAGGAGCGGCCATTATTGGCTGAAATTGTGTAACAGTTAGATGAAAGACTATAGCACCTAGTTATTTTACAGGTTCGGTAACAATAGCTTTCCTTCTCATCAATAGTCAGAGATCTTAGGGGTTTGGAATCTCCTTCTTGGAGTACAAAGGCCACACAGTGCCACTGTTTTCTTACAGCGAACGAAGTAAGTTGTTTTTGAGATGTTTTACAAGATAAAGCTTACAAAATAGGAAGTCTCATAATTATTGCCAAACAGAGGAACTGAGATGCCACAAGTTTAAAATATTTCATCTCACTTTAAATGTGTGTTCTAATAAAAGAGCTTTGCAGGGGTGGGAGGGAGGGTACAGCCCTCCCTTCTCTCCCCAAAGAATGAAGACCGAGGGGATGATCTCTGCTGACTTTGTTGGGTTGTTTCTGCAGTCCTTGATCCATACAGACTGTAGAATTGCTGTCAGTTTAACATCCTGAGTGTGCACCTGGAAAAAATTAGTATTGAACATTTTGCTTTCAGGTTTTTACCAGCTTTACTGACCGCAGTCCTGACTAACCACTTGGCCTGGGTCCCTACCGTCATGCCGAATGGCCAGCCGCCTATAAGAATCTTCCTGGAAAAGCATTCTTCCCAGAGCGTGGACATGCTGGCCAAAACTCATCCATACAACCCACTGTGGGCACAGCTCGGTACGTGGCAAACATCTCTAAACCATCCAGCAGCTTTACATCAGTGGGTCTGCGCGTGGTGGTTTTTATGCATGCTTGTTACTTCCCCCCAAGTTAAATTTTTTTTCTTATTCAAAACGATACAAAAGTGTGTATTTCAAGTGTAGAGGTGGTCACTGTACTTTTTTATGTGTGCTGTAATTTCTTAGGGCATTACCAGTTAGAAAACATCAGCCAAAAAGTAAAGCTCTCTTCAGTCATCTATGGCAGGTCTCTTAAGGTCACCTGCCCTAGTGATGATGAAGGACAAGGGAAGAGCAACTGACATCATCTACTTGGCCTTGTGCAAAGCATTTGGCACCGTCCCGCACGACATCCGTGTCTCTAAATTGAAGAGACATGGATTTGATGGATGGACCACTCGGTGGATAAGGAATTGGCTGGATGGTCGCACTCAGAGAGTTGCGGTCAATGGCTCGATGTCCAAGTGGAGACCAGTGACGAGGGGCGTTCCTCAGGGGGTGGTATTGGGACCAGGGCAGTTTAACATCTTTGTCGGTGCCATGGACAGTGGGATTGAGCGCGCCCTCAGCAAGCTTGCCGATGACACCAAGCTGTGGGGTGCAGTCGACGTGCTGGAGGGAAGGGATGGTATTTCCTAGGACCTTGACAGGCTTGAGAGGTGGGCCCGTGCAAACCTCATGAAGTTCCACAAGGCCAAGTGCAAGGTCCTGCACATGGGTTGGGGCAATCCCAAGCGCAAATACAGGCTGGGTAGAGAATGGATTGAGAGCAGCCCTGCAGAGAAGAACTTGGGGGTGTTGGCTGATGAGAAGCTCAACATGACCCAGCAATGTGTGCTTGCAACCCAGAAGGCCAACTGTATACTGGGCTGCATCACAAGAAGTGTGACCAGCAGGACAAGGGAGGTGATTCTCCCTCTCTGCTCTGCTCTTGTGAGACCCCGTCTGCAGTACCACGTCCAGCTCTGGGGCCCCTAACACAGACAGGACATGGACCTGCTGGAGCGGGTCCAGAGGAGGCCACGGAGGTGATCAGGGGCTGGAGCACCTCTGCTATGGAGACAGGCTGAGAGAGCTGGGGTTGTTCAGCCTGGAGAAGAGAAGGCTGCGGGGAGACCTTATAGCAGCCTTCCAGTACCTGAAAGAGGGCCTACAGGAAAGCTTAAGAGGGACTTTTTACAAGGGCATGTAGTGATAGGACAAGGGGTAATGGCTTTAAACTGAAAGAGGGTAGATTTAGATTAGATACAAGGAAAAAATTCTTCACCCTGAGGGTGGTGAGGCACTGGAACAGGCTGCCCAGAGAAGCTGTGGATGCCCCCGCTCTGGAAGTGTTCAAGGCCAGGTTGGACAGGGCTTTGAGCAACCTGGTCTAGTGGAAGGTGTCCCTGCCCATGGCAGCGGGGTTGGAACTAGATGATCTTTAAGATCCCTTCCAACCCAAACTGCTCTGTGATTCTACGATTCCTCTGGTCCTCCCTCTGTAAGGAAAACCAGTTTTTATTTTTTGGGATGCTGCTGTCAATAAGCCTAGTTCTGGAAAGAACAAATCAAGGAAATCCATCTTTTGATAAGAAATGAACGTACTCTCAATACAACAGGCAAAGGAGCGACACAGTACAGGAGATTATGACCAGGCAACCCCCTGGGTAAGGTCTCAAAGCCTAGTCAATTGAGTAGCCAGTCATACTGCCTTCTGATTGCTCAGTAGAGAAGAGGAGATGAGCTTCCTACTCTGGTCAGATTGTCCTGCCTGCACGCAAACTCTCATGGAATCTGGTTAGGGAAGGGAAAGGAGAGGAAAGTTTTGCGAGGTTGCCCTATTCTGGTAAGCGGGAATGGCTAGGGACTTGGCAAGAAGACTTGATTTCAGAGCTTATGGGACTCAAGGGATCCACTGTGGTTAGGTTGGCCTTTGAGACCTCTTGGATCCCTTGTCCCCCCATCCCTGCACTCATGCAGTGCACTAATACCTCCAGAACAGCCCATGCACAGGCACTTCCCCAGGTGAATCTGGAGTACAGTCAAAACAACCCATCCAACCCATAGTAGAGCTCAAGGAGGGGGAAGAGAAGGTTGGCTCCAGCTATGCGCCTGCCACTCTTGGCATAGGTTTGTCTCTCCTCACAGCTTTCTCTTGGTGGGTAAAAGTTCAGCCCAGTTTGCAGACTGTCCAGGGGAATTCAGAGCAGATGCCTCCCCTCTCCCATGGCTATATAAGGAACCCAGGAGATGAGGCTCCAAAGCTAGGCACTGAGGTGGGGTGTTGCGAATACTCCCTAATATGTGAGATCAGATGTCTCCCTGACCAGCGTGTCACCTTACATACGATACCAACAGCATCTTTGGGATTCTCTGTATTGAAAACAAAATACTAGCATAGCTGTCCTTGCTCTTCTGCTTTAGTATTTTTCTGTTGTAGACTTGGCCTTTGAAAACTGGCCACAATTGCCTGTTAGAAGAATAATTTATTTTAAAGATGGAAAATAATTGTCTGTCTTATTTCCTATCCTAGGTGACCTGTACGGGGCTATTGGATCACCTGTGAGATTAGCAAAAACAGTTGTGGTTGGCAAAAGGCATGACCTGGTACAGAGATTGCTTTATTTCCTTACTTACTTCATCAGATGCTCTGAACTTCAAGAGACGCATCTTCTAGAAAATGGGGAAGATGAAGCCATTGTCATGCCTGGAACTGTTATAACCACCACGCTGGAGAAAGGAGAAGTAGAAGAATCTGAGTATGTGCTTGTCACAATGCACAAGAACAGGGGCAACTTGCTACCAACGGAGTCTGAAGAAACGAGAACTTCTAACTGTAGCTGTAAATATTGCAAATGCCCGATTTCCCTTGCACAAAACATAGAAGGTGTTTCACAGCAAGAGAGAGAAGACATGGAAAACACTCCTAAGGTAGAGCTGGAAACTTCTTCGGATGAGAACAGGACTATTGTTCCTGACGATTGCCAGGAAGATGCTGTTGATGTTAAGCAGCCGAGACCCTGCCTGGACGCTAAACTAGAGACCGTGGTGTGCACGGGGTCAGCTTCACCAGAAAAACGTGTAGCGACAGAGTCTGGTTTGGAGCCACCAGCAAACGTGTGGAGGAACGAAGACTCGCTGGAATCGGGCAACCAGGCGGTCAGCGTAACAAGGTCACCTGGTATTGCTGTGGAAAAGAAGCCGCCGGATAAGCTCTTCTGCGATGTGTTTCCTTGCAGTGCTGCCGAAGCTCAGACAAAGGTGACTTTCCTCATCGGAGATTCCATGTCACCAGATTCAGACATCGAACTCAGAAGCCAGGCAGTAGCGGAACAAATTGCTAGGCATCACAGCCCGCCCGCAACGGAGGAAGGAGTGTCTGCTGATCAGAACTGTGAAGCTAAACAAACTGTTGAGGACCAAAATAGAGACTGTGGGACAGCTGAGCCCTTTCCTCAAGGCGCTAGTGAGCATCAGAGCTGGAATCCCAATCCATACAACCCCGAGAGCATGAGTCTGTTCGACGAATATTTTACTGATGACAGTTCAGTTGAAACCCGGACTATTGATGATATTCCAGGGCAAGCAGCTACAGACCTTCTTGCTCACAACAGTAGTTTAGAGTTTTCTAAAAAGCTGTGTACAAAGACTAGCAAACCACCTAGTGAGTTTTGTAAATTTATGGACTCTGTTCGACAAGAGACCTACAAAAACTGCTTTAATGAGCAGGACCAAAGAGAGAAAATCTCTATCCGCGTCCCCCATGGGGACAGAGAAAATGTAGAGAAAAAAGTCGCCCCGGGAATTGATTGGGACATTCCAAGAAATGAGAGTTCAGATAGCGCCCTGGGTGACAGCGAAAGTGAGGATACAGGTCATGATCTAACTAGACCAAGCGGTAACTATTATGGAGGAGAGCAAGAAGACTGGGCAGAAGAGTATGAGATTCCCTTCCCTGGGTAAGTACTATTCAGCAGTAATAGAGCCTAAAAAAGGTAGCGCCTCTTCTTGTGTCACATGTTTGGAGGAATGTAGCCCAACTTGGCATCAGCGGTTGGAAAAGTGTCTCTTGAGCTTGCTGGTTGTAAAAGAACATGGAGAGATCAGCCCTCTGGAAAAAAATACTGATGGTGCATCGTATCCTTTGTGCTCGTAGGCTTTCCTTCCGCAGTGGGCTGACTGCAAAACTCACTTGAAACACTTTCTTTTTCAGAAGTGCTTGAATGGAAGTTAGAAGAGATATGATAAACATGAAAATGCAACCTCTCTGTAAAGTTGTTTACTGTTGTACATCTCTTTGATATGCCTTTCTTGCAGGTCAAAATTAGTTGAAGTGAACTCTGTCCAGCCCAGTATCGCCAATTTTGGAAGATCCTTGCTAGGTGGCTACTGTTCCTCTTATGTCCCTGACTTTGTTTTGCAAGGAATAGGAAGCGATGAAAAGCTGAGGCACTGTCTGGTGTCAGATTTGTCTCATGCTGTGCAGGTAATTAAGCTATATTTGGTAAATGTATTTGTCGCAGTAGGGAAAGGCAAATGTTTTTGAATGTACGAACCTGTTGGAAGTGGAAATATTTACTGTTGCAGCTCTCTTCAGGCTTCTCCAGTCCCAGGTCACCAATTTTCCTCTCCTCTCTCAATTCATGTATCTGAAAAACGTGGGTTTTTCACTGCAAATCTGGAGCACAAAAACTTAGACTCCCACTGAGGCCGGCTGAGAGGCTCATGCCCTCGGGAAGAGGGACCTCTGTGCTAAGCCACAGAGGATTCATGGTCTCCTGTAGGCAGGGCAGCCTGCTGACGGCTCCGTGCCCACAGGATGGAGCCGTGTTGAACAAGACCAAGCGCTGAGGTCGCCGCGCGTCTCTTCCCGGGCACGGAGTCTTGCTGCAGTGGTTGTGCAGAAGCTCCCTTTGCTCCCGCCTCTTTCCGTGCACGTCTAACCAACGTGCTGCTGCTTGTGGGGCAGAACGTGTTCTCTGCGGGGAAGCCGTCAGGAATGCTCAGTGTTTTGGGGATGTTATTCCTTTTTTAAGATTGTAGTCAAAGCATCCGATAGTGCTGGCTTCATCAGAAAAGGGGAAACCAATATAAAGATAATTGTCCTAAGGGGCCTCACACTTCTCATGTGTGCTGGAAATCTTCTCTTCTCCTGAGAAGCTTTTCCCTAGATGAACTGGGGCATGACTGGGTATTTCCTACACCTTTTATAGTCACCAGGAGAGGAGTGGAAAGCAGGCTGTCACTGAAAAGCGCGATTCTGCTCCCCTCTAGCTTATTCCCAAGGGAACGGGGAAAGGCCCGCGCAGGGAGTGGTGAGCAGGCACTCTGCTTCTCCGAGCGCTCCCCTGGGAGCCTCTGAAATCTCCCCTTCTTCCACACCTCTCGAGTTAGCGACGCGCATCACACCTTACGCAGGCACGGCTGCCCTTCCTACGGCCGTTCCCCGCCTTTCCTTGTGCCGGGGGGGCAGCTTCGCTCCCTGCACGGCTGTTCTAGGCGCTGTTTTAAGCCAGTGTGTTTTAGACCGAATGTTTAAACCATTTGTAAAGTGTAGTTGAACTTCAGGCGACAGAGGCAGCAGTGTGAGGTAGCTGCTGCTAGGAAAGAGATTTATCTGAAATACAAGTTAATAGCGGTGCAGGTCCATCAGCAGACTTAAACTTCCATTGCAAAAGTCAAAGATTGAGAGGATACGAAATGACCGAGCAAGATTTTATACGCTTATCTTCAGGTGAAATAACAACTGCATCCGAGCCCTGTGTGAAGTCCCTGTGGGACTCTTTGGAAAGAGATGCTTCCCAACATTCCAGCCCAAAAAAATGTATTGGGGAAGGGCAGTGGGGGTTCCAAATACTGCCTTTTTAAAACCTCCATGGCTTTAGAGATGAAACGCTGCTTGGAAGGAACGGAGGAGCTGGGCGCAGGCTTGGTTCCTGACTCCCTCTGCTGGCCCTCCCGAACAGGGCAGCCCGTGAATAAACCCGACCTCGTTAACACAGCCATGTTGAAGAGCAAGTTGGGGTTTCGGTACTTTCAGTTTTAGGCCTTTAAAATATACTTTAGATATGTCAGAACTCAAAACAGATAGAGTCAAACCAAAAAGATCTGTCAGCCAGTGACGCTCTTCCAAGCCTGGACGCAAATGTAAAATAGCGGCTGTCCTTCTAAGACTGTGCCTTGTAAAGCTCTGGTTTTAATCGATGGAACGCAGTGTTAGCGCATGTTACTGTATTTTAGACGAAGCAGTGTCTGGGATGCCATCTCCGCTCTCCAGGATGGCGACGTTTTATGAAAAGGCCGCTGTCGTGTGTCATTCTCAGGGTTCTGCTATTCCTTCTTTGTTTCTAGCATCCTGTCCTGGATGAACCGATCGCAGAAGCCGTCTGCATTATTGCAGACACGGACAAATGGACGGTGCAAGTGGCCAGTAGCCAGAGACGAATGATTGATAATAAGCTGGGAAAAGAAGTGTTAGTCTCGAGTCTCGTCTCCAACCTGCTTCATTCCACACTTCAGCTTTACAAGCACAATTTATCTCCAAACTTCGTAAGTATGGATGACGATCGAGAGGGCGATGTTTCCAAAGCATCCTTTCACTTCATAGGTTAAAGAGGTCGTCGGGTTCTGCCTGGTTTATTTATCCGTAGCCACGATTTTAGTAGCCAGAGCATCCCCTGGTGCAGCTGTTCGAGCTGTCCATTTAAACGCTACTCTGTAATCAAGACAACGGTCTCATTAATTCCGATTTAACATGCGATCAAAGGCTTCTGCTCAAAAGTAAGAGTCTTGCCAGTGAATATCTTACTAATTATTCACCTAGACACAGCCACGGGAAAGGCAGTAGACTTGTGGGGTCTGTGCTGTTTTGCTCTGAGGCTGCGTGCGGTTTGGATACAGCGCTGTCTTCTCCCTGACACAACTCCCTTTGCTTTCTAGTGTGTCATGCACCTGGAAGATCGGCTGCAGGAGCTCTATTTCAAAAGCAAGATGCTGTCCGAGTATCTCAAGGGCCAGATGAGAGTTCATGTCAAGGAGCTGGGCATGGTGCTGGGGTACGATCACAAATTCCCTCCGAGCGGTGCTGCCCTGGGTTTCCTGGTGCCAAAGCCTCCGCCTAGGCTTGTTTTAAGCACAGCGAAATGGATTCCTAAACGGGACTGGAACCGTAGTGTGGCATAAACCACCCATGGCCGCAGGCTTCTCCTTAGCCATTGCTTGATCCCGAGGATCCCCCAGCCTTTCTCTCTTCCCTCCGGGCAGGAAGATGGGCTCAGCGCTCCAGAGCTTAGCAGACTCCTTCCTTAGTTGGTCAGTCATCACTGAACAATGTGGGGCACCTGATTCCTCCAGGTTGACTTTCCCTACATGGCAGAAAACACCCTCTGTGTCATGTAAGGCACATAATACCTCTCTGTGGGTGTGGGGCACAGGCAGAGAAGCTATTTAAACCAAGTTTATAGGAAGGCTCTGAATATCTTTTTATGCAGAGGAGTTACAGGGTGAGCAGGAGGGCACAGGGAGCACGTGTGGAGCTGGAGATGGGGGAGCAGCTGCAGCGGGGGGAGCTGCAGGACGGTGCCAGGGCAGAAGTGGTTTAGCCTCCTCCTCTGCCCCTGCGCTTTGTCCCCCAGCTATTGCTCCCTTTGCTTTGAGGGCAGGAAGGAATCCGCTGGTTTTCCTCCCTCCACCTGCTTTCTCACCAGTTTGTTGGCTCTGTGAAGAAAAAAAAAACCAAACCAAACCAAACCAAACCCCAACCCAGGCGGGTAGGAGCTACGGCGGCGCAGGGCTGTCGCTCACGGGCGGGAGCAGGCGCGTCTGGAGGCTGGAGCGCGGGGGCCAGCTGGCAGCGCCGCGCTGGGAGAGAAGCGCGGTTGGCTTCGGTTTTTTTCCTTGAAGAACGCCCTGCCACTCGGCGCTGCGTACGCTCCCGGCCCGAGCGCCAGCCCTTGGCCTGGAGCAGGCGGTACGGCTGCTAACGCACGCGTCCAGCCCAGCTACGTCGCGTTAGGTTAAATGTGACTCTTCTGCTTCCTTTTAGGATTGAATCCAGCGACCTCCCTTTACTGGCAGCTGTAGCAAGCACTCACTCTCCGTATGTTGCCCAGATACTACTTTAAAATGCCAGAGGCCACAGACGCTGACTTTTTTTCCCCCCTCTGGAAACAAAGTGGAAGACAACTTGTTCTGGCTCCTTTCTGAAGGAACTAAACCAAACTGCTCGTTGAGCTGCAGCACCTCTGTGTATGCCTGCACGTTATGCAAGCGGTTGGAGACTTCTCCTCTCCCACTTGGTCATTTATAAAAAAGGATAAAGAAAGGAAAAGAGAAAAACGAGTAAGCCCGCGATTTCAACCACAGAAACGCAAAGATTTCAGCAAAAGCTGAAGATCGGCATTTTGTATCAGTTTCTGCCACAGTGGCTAACTGTAATTTATACTGGGGAGCGCGAGGAAGAACTGCTTCGAGAAACATATGACGCTATCGCCAATTATAAACTTAACAAGAGAATGCAGCAGCTGCCTTCAGGCCGGCTTCCACTGATAAGGATCTCGTTAAGATCTGTAATTCTCGAGCTGCAACGATTTGTAAACAACTTCTACTTTTTCATGTCATAGTCAAATTCTGGATACTTCCCAGAGGAAGAACAGGGCTGGGGACGGGGGG
>VZTV01121926.1:49477-67321 GCA_013400875.1 Anhinga rufa
GTAGCGGGGGGCGCGGGGGGGACGGGGAGGAGGGAGGAAGAGGCCAACAGACAAACTAGCGACGGAGATTCTCCTTCTTGGCCGGACGTTGTAACCAGTATTAAATGTTTATAATGTTTAAATGTTGCTTTATACTAAGTGATGCTTTTCTTCCACAACGTAATCAAAATGTTAAAAAAAAACCCAACCCCATCTGCCGAGAGCGTCGGCTGAAGTTTCCCCGTGGGGTCCCCAGAACGACGTGACTATTACCTCTAACTTTTTTATGGTCTATAATGTTCTTGCAACGTCACGTTCTTTTTACAGCAGTCAGTCAGCTATCGAAATAACGAACTAGAAATAATTGTACCAAAGCATTGGGGAAGAAAACCGGATAGACCGTTACCCTTAACTGCTCAGGTAACTAATTGATGTATTTTTTAAAACCATCCTACGAAAGCGAGCACTGATTACACCGTAGCGTAGTAATACCGGAATGATTTTTTGACAACTACACCCTTGATGCGGACGACTCTAATCCCTTTTCTACTCACTTGTGTAATTACCAGCAGGAACTGCTGTTTATTTTACTCTCGGCGTTTCTCCTCTACTCAGCCATCGCTGTGTTGTCATTGTATATACAATAGTTGTACGAATAGCTGATGGACCCAACCCGGTGTAAGTAATGTAAATATACAGTGGTAGGTGGATTATGTTTTCAAAGGCTCTACTACCTCAGTTTAACTGGACACTTCATTACAGGCTTCTCTTGGCGTATTTGTCCTAGCAGCCAATTAACGTTGCTGGTTTTTAGGTTCTGTTCTCACCGATTTACGTTCAGCGTATTGGAACTCACAGATTACCCGCAGAAGTAGGAGATTTCGTGTTCACTTGATCGCTAAACTCTAGAAACAGTTGTATAAATACGTCATTCTGTAATCACCTTTTCAATAGTCTCGCACGCCTGCTATTGTTGTTCGCAGAGTTCTTTTAAATACGAATCTATTTTAACCATTTGATAAACTTGAAGACAATAGGAGAGATCCCTGCCCCGCCGCTGTCAACGACAAAACTCCCCTCCCTTCCTTCGCTGGGGCCGGGATTTCACCCAGAGTGTTTTTTTTTCAGTAATATTTAAAATCTGTAACTCGAGGCTCTGTTCCAGGGAAGATCTACATGGCAAACCCACGCCCCTTTCCATGTGGGACGGAGTCTTCGTTAGTAAGCAAACCAAGCGTTAACGTAGGCGGTGTCATCTGAAACTCTTCTGTATATAAAATCTGACGCTGACTGCTGCAGGGAAGAAACTTGGGTTTAATATGTGATCTAAGGATATGTTTCTCCCCTGGTCTTCAAACGTCCTCTCTGCACCACACAATTATGTTACATCTGGCTTCTGGAATGAGCACAAAACGTCGGGGCCCGGTTGTGTAACCACGTTTTAATGAAATATAGGAATTGAGCTCGGAACGTGGATTTTTAACTCTTTGCTATAGCACATCGTGTAGCCAGTAGTCACGATTCTGAACGCTGCAGATAGATTTGCAGCTGCAGCCTGGTGACGTTGGCGCCGCCGGCGCTGTGGTCCTGGCTGAGGGTCCCGAGGGCGCGCTCCCGCCCCCGGGCCGGTTCCGACTGTGGGTTCGTCCCTAGGACGTGCCCCAGTAGCCGGGGCCGGCCGTACCCCAGGCCCGGCGCCTCCCGGGACCGGGCTCAGAACGCATCTTACAGGGAAGTACCTCCTTCTCCCCCATTTAACCGTGTCAGGCGAATTGTGGGGGTTGCTTTGAAAGGGATTCGACTCTGAGGAAAGGCCCTCGCACGGCTTGAAATCGGGGTTGAGAAGGAGAGAAAGGGGGCCGTCTGGTGGCGTCCTTCTCTGCTGTCCTCTGCCTAACCCAGCCCGTTAGTGCCGTCGCGGCGATGCGCTCAGTCCCAGGCGAAGCGGCCGTGGCTTCCTCGGCCCACGGGAGCGGGGCCCCGCAGAGCCCCCGGGGCGGCGGCGCCCTCCGAGCCGCGTTGCGGCCACAGCGCAGCCAAAACCCGCGCGCGACGGGAGGTTAGTCTGAAAGGTAACGTGTAGGGTACGCAAGCAACGCGGTACGTGTGTCTGCGTGTTAAAGAACACAAAAAGGGATCTTTTACAGGACTATAGCATCGACTTCGAGAAAGTACCTCGCGCTTTGTTTTACGTGACTAGGAAACTAATGTTGGATTTCTTTTTTCCCACTTATTACCGACCTCCATTAACATGTCTTAATTTCCTGGCTGAAAACTAAGTGTACGAGGCACACAAATGAGCAAATTTGGTTTTGTTGCAATTGGCAAACGCTGGGCTGCTAAGAACAAAAGGATATTTAAAAGAAAGGATTTCACACCTCGCGTACGTTTTCCCGATTAGTTATTATAGATGTTTTATGACAATTTTTTGCTTTCTCTAAATTATTTAGATGGTGGTACTTGTAAAATGCTGGGTAAAATGTACATACTTGTTATCTCTTCTGGTTTTGTATATATTTCCCAAGATGTGCACTTGTATTATAATAACCATTCCCAATTTTAGGGGAAATTTGTGCAATAAATACAATACGTCAATTTACTTCCCGTACATTTTTCTGTCCATTTTTTATACCTGTACTACAAGAGCGTTGGCGAGCGTGCGGACCGTAACCACCCGAGCTCTTGACACCCCTCCGTCTCCCGTCACGCATCCCTTCTGGGGCGCGCTCCGAGCGCTGGGAGGTGCTGCAGCCCGTTCTTCTGGGGTCTCTTAAGGAACTCATCGATTCAAGCAGGAATTTGTATCTGAACTCGCTGCCCCTTCGGTTGCGAACGTGGCTGGCCCAAGAGCGACAGTACGAGGGGACGGCGGTCCCCTGGGCTTGGCTCTGCCTGAGGGGAGCAGCCGTAGGCACAGAGCCGTGGTCTTCGCGCTGCTCCGTCCGTGCGTTCCTGGACTTACCCGCAAAGCAGTTTGCCGAGCGTTTGCAATTCCTCTCCTGCAAGTTACCGTATTCGTGCCCGCCTGCCCGGTCACAATCCCTTCTCCGTCTCTCTGGGCTGCTGCACAGGGCTAACGGTTATCGAGGAGGCTTTGTACGGTGGTGTTAACTCTTAGGTCCAAGTTTTGATACAGCGCTGTCACGAGGAGCGAAGTAGTAACCGCACAACAGGAAAAGAGAACTTGGGAAGGTGTAGCAGAGCGCACACGCGGCGGCTTTTGGAGCGTTCGGGTTAACACGGGTCCTGCGCTCTTGAAGAGGGAGTGGATGCTCAGCAAAAGATGGAGACTTTGCCCGAAGTAGCGGCACCCACTACTTTTAGAACCATTCTATGATTTGATAAGCTTCCTCCTGGTTTCCGTTCCCGGTACCTGCCCTCCCCCGGAGCCCTCGCTGCCTGCGAGCAGGGAACGCTGCCTGCTCAGACCGCGCATCCTCCGTTCCGTCCCGAGGAGCGCGGTATCAAACGCCGTAAACGCTCCGTGTGGGTGGGGCGATGTAAAAACCACCGACAGAGATTCGGTTGCCTTTTAATAACGCCAACGTAGGGGTTTATCGCTTGGCCCGGTGTTCCTGTGCCGCCACGGATTCACAAGGCCGAGCCTGCGACCCCACGGCAGCGCCTCTGCGGCGCCGGGGCAGAGGCAGGAGGCTCCGCTGCGGGTACTGGGGATGCGCACGCGTGCCCCGCTGGCCCTCGGGCCTCGGGCCGGGGCTCGGCTGGCTGAGCGCACCTAACGGGGGGCAGAGAGGTTTGTGTTGCCAGAGTAGATGGTTGCGAGGTGCCCCCCCGACAGGGGATGCGCCAGGGGAGCCGGGTGTTTGGCAAGCGATTACGTTAGCGGTAAATTCAGCAGCATAATCACTGCGGCATCCAGAAAAGGCTGCTGTTAACGCCCAGAATTGATTTCCTTTTTAACTCTCCAGCTAGGCTGGGATATAGCCAATATTTTTGATGTATTGTTACTCCTTTTCTGTAATTCCCTTAATTTTCCTGGAACAACGGGGAAAGTTGATTCACTTTTGCCTAGGCAAAGGCAGGGAAGCAAGCCACGGGCACCCGAGCACCACAGCGTCTCCCATCCCTCGCGCGATTAGCAGGGGGGCTGCGGAAGAGGCGGCGAGCGTTTTCCGTGCGGCTTGGCGCAGAGTCGCTGCGGGACGACTGCTGGACCCGCGGGGCGGGAGGCAGCTCGCCGCGTCGCCGTTGGCGGCACAAACGCTCCGAGCCCCTGAACGGCTCGCTGCTGAACCGCGGCTGCTCTCTTCTCTCTCTGCAAACGTGACTTAAAACATTTATCATTACAAAAATAGCGGCGTTGTAGCACGAGTTAAAACCGAGCATACGCCCTGGAGACACACACGCGGGTCTTCGGAGTCTGCGCCTGTGCTGAAAGCGACGCCCCCGTTGATGCGGAGCAGCGGGCGCGCTCTGGCCCAGCCACCCCCTCGGGTTTTTTCATGGGCTACGGGAGCGGTTACAGGCTTCGCGCGCCGGCTGCAGGGCCTTCCCGGCTCGCCTGCGTACGGTAACATCATCTCTGCTATTGCTGCAGGCAAATCTAAACACACCGCTTCTTGGGGTTTTGGAAAGCGTCGCCGGTGCTCGCCGGAGATGCTGCTTTACTGGAATCGGCGCTTTTCAGCTTTGGCAGTCAAAGAAGCACAAGTTCAAATGCTGGTGGGATGTATCGGGGCTTTTAGAGCAGAGCCTGGTTCCCTGGGCTTTGCTTCCAGACCTCTCCCGGCTGGCAGAAGGGCTAGAAGGTGAGTTGGCTGTGCCCGCCGTGCCCGGTGCCTCCCCCGAAGGAGTGACAATTCTCCCCCTCTCTGGGGGTGAGGGGGAAGGAGCAGGGCGCGGGGCAGCAAACCGCAGGGCTGGCGCTGCGCGTCTGGCTGCCTTGCAGGGCGAAAGGAGGAGGAACACGAGTGGCCTTTGGAAGCGGCAACGCCAGAGGCACGGCACAGTCGCCAACCAGCAGAGCAGGGGTTAACCGCTGACCCGGAGCGTGCCCTTTTATACTGTCCCGAACAGAAAAACGTTATTTTAAACATATTTGCTCCAGGTTTCGGCTGTGCTGTGCCCGCTCGGGCAGCGTGGCTGCAGGACGCACGGCTCCGAAGTATGGCAGCGTGGGGGTCCTGCCCCGACCGGCCCAGAAAGTGCCAACGTGGAGCCGTGGATCCCCACGGGCATCGGCTGAGGAGCCGGCACGGGGGCCGCGAGTCGGAGAGGTGCTGCGGCTCTCCCTTCTCCCGAGGGACCACTGCTGGGCAGCGGTTTCTGCCAGGGCCGTGCCTGCTGGCTGTCCCGCGAGGCTGGGCACGCCGTGTGGCCTCTGGAAATGAACAGCTTCGCGTGAGCTGTCCCCAGCTCGGGTCTTGCGCAGCTCCCCTGCTCCCGTACAGCCCGTCTCCCCCTAGGAAGCGTAGTAGCAGGAGGAAGCGTGTTACTCCCATTTCTTTGTTTATTTTCATTACTGAAAATATTTGTGCGGTGGCAGAATTTGATTTCTAAACGTCTGCCTGTTCCAGCTGTTTGTTCCCAGCTGGAGCTGAAGACATCTGCTCGGAGGGTGGGGAGCCGCCGCCTGAGCTCCTGCCTTCGCCAAGCTGCGCTCCTGCGGAGCCAGCCACAACAGGGCACGGAGGGCGCTTACTGCCAAGCACCGGTAACTACTGCACGGAAGGAAAAAGGTGTAAAGTATGGCAGATGACAGTAAGAAGCCGGTCCTGTGGTTTGAGACGTTACTGCTGAAGGAAAGGCTACCTGAAGAGCATCACAAGCGTTTTGCGGTGAGCACCCGGCAGCCCCTCCTGCGCTGCCGCCTCTGCCACAAGATCCTATCTCCCGAACCAGACACGGCAGCACGGGCCCCTTCCCCGAGCCGTGACGTTAATGCACGTCAGCTGAACGCCAGCACGGGTGGCTTCCTCTGCCCCGTACCTGTTGCTCAAAGCCCCTGCGGGTTTGAGCAATGCCCGTCGTGGCCGGTCTGTGGGAGGGCAGCTCGTGCACCCGGATCCGTGCCATCGGCACCGCGGGAGCCCCCCGAGCTGGGCTGTGGCGGGCGCGGGGTGAATAACCGGCCCCGGTGGTTTGCGGGCGAGCCCAGCCACGCGGGTTCTTCACGCTGGGGCTCCGGTCCCGCCGCAGACACTCGTCGTTTCAAGGCCAGGTTTCCACCAAAGCTGGAGCCTCACAGTACGATCTAGCCAACCGTTGGGAGCTCACACACCACCGAGGGCGAGGAAGGGCACAAATGCCAAATTTGGGCACTGAGGGCACAAGCTGGAACACGGGAAGTTCCACTGAAATCTGAGGCAAAACCCCTTTGCTGTGCGGGTGCCAGAGCAGCGGCCCAGGCTGCCCAGAGAGGCTGTGGAGTCTCCTTCCCTGGAGCCATTCCCACCCCGCCTGGACGCGGTCCTGTGCCCCTGCTCAGGGGGTGCTGCTCACGCAGGGGCTGGACGGGGGGAGCTCCGGAGGGCCCTGCCAGCCCCCGCCACGCTGGGGTTCTCTGACACTGTGAGCCGTGACTCCTGGGCAGGGCTGGGAAGCACGGCCAAGCTCCGCTGCCGTCCGGCACTGCTGAGGCACCCTGGACCAGGCAGCAGGTCCTTATTGCAGCGTCCCAGGGGACGTATTTGGGCTGTAGGATGGTCCCGGATCCCAAAAGCAGCACAGGAGATAAGGAGGCGCCTGTTCCTTGTGATCCTTGTTCCTTCCATCTCCAGCCAGGCCCTGGGCAGGGAGAAGAGCCGCAGTCTGGGTGCTGGTGGGGGGTCCTGGGCTGATTGACCCCTCGCTCCCCAGACTCATTCATGCTTTCTGGCGGCTGCTGTTTTCCTTAGGGACCTGCAACCCGGCTCCGTTGGTAACCCTTCTGTAGATATGTCTTCTCAGAGATGAAGTTATAGACCAAGAAAAGTCTTTGACTTTTATTATCTCGGGGTGGGGGTGGCAGGAGGGAAACGTCCTGCCCTGGCTCATCTTTTTCCTGTTACAAAACCAGAACCTTGCGTGAACAAGAGGGAGCCGCTTCCTCCGACATGGGTCACAGCTCAGGCCTCGGGGAGCGCTGCCCGGCGCAGGTCGGGGCCAGCCCTGGGCCTGCCGGGTTTTAGCCCGTAAAGACCTTGTTCAGTGCTGGTATTTTATTGTTTCAATATTTCGTCTATCCTGCGCTTTCTAAACTGCTGAGAGAGAGGGACTTTCTCCGACCGCCGTGCCTTTGGCTGCTCCCTTTGTTCGGTTTCTAACCACCATAACCAGACGGTCTGTTTAATCTGGAACTTGCTTTTTCCTCTTCGTTAACTCCTCAGCATGAGTTTTTGTGCCGCTGGTGGGACAGACTCAGCTTTTTCCTCAAGGACAACCACTGAGGACGTGCGGGATGCTGCAGCGACGTCCCGCGCGGCTCTGCTGCGTTGGAGCAATTGCGGTACGGGAGATGCGGGGCTGCTCCCGCCGTTGTTTCCCTCTCAAGTAGGATGGGCTGAAGTCGCAGCTCTGAGACGCGCGTATGCGTCGCTTGTGGCGTCGCTGGGGCCGGGCGGGAGACCTGAAGGTGGAGTTTGTCCCAGCCTCTTAATGGAGAACAAATGTTTTCCTTGAGTGGCGTAGAGAATGAAACGGATGTTTCTTATGGAGGTGTGTGTAGTTGGGCTGGAAAAGATGGGCGAGAGCGTTTCCTTGAGAAATGAGCGTCTTGCTTCCCAAAGGCAAATCATTTTAGTTTTCTTGGCTAATAGAATGAACTTCCAGAATGTTTCCACTGATGCCACCAAAAGAAAAGTGGTTTGTAAACGGCCCCGAGCCAGCACAGAAAGCAGAGCTGAGAGCGCAGGGAGGCGAAGCCCGACTCCGTACAGGGGTGATCATGGCGAGGCGCTCAGTCGGCTCCTGGCGCCGATATTGGACCACTGGGCCCGGTGCTTCGGAGGCACCTCTCCTGAGCGAACACCCCCGTTTGAAGGCTCCGGCGTGGGGGACTGCGGGAGGTCATCGCGCTACAAAGGCGTTTATAAACAGTGACTTGTGGGAAGAGGGTACGAATGGGTTTGTGCGCTTGGTTTTTCCTGCCAGAGACGCTTTTCACTTTGGAGAACTTTGATGCATCTGAAAAGACTACATTCAGCAATTCTTCTATAATTACTTCAAAATTACAGCCACGAGCAATTATATTTTTCAATAGCTTATTGAGTGCGCTGAATCCTCAGAACTGAACTACCAAATTTTCAAGGAGCAGATTTATTAATAGCAGCTGTAACTAGAAATCTTGTCTAATTTTGATCACTACTGAAAGAGCAGAAAGAATAAGGGCTCCTGTTTCCATGTATTAACAATATGACTGATAAAATTTGCAGGAGACATTCTCGGCGAACAAGATAATTACAGCTGTGCTGCTTGTGCCAGAATAATTAATGATCGTGCGCTTTATTCTCCAGGCTTGTTTTTCTTATACAGCTCCAACAGTTTAAATAAAGGTCTCGATCTCTGTCATTTCGCATGACATTGTTCTGAGGCTGGTTCGGCTGTAAAAGCCATCAGCCTGGAGGCGAATTTATTTTTCAAAATACAGTTTAAATCTGCAAACCATTTCTTAAATTATAGGTTAGTGAAAAGCAGGCCCTCCCCACGGAAACAGATACAGTTTTTTAAGAACTGGAGGCTTGAACTGATTTTGCATTAAAATCGAGCGCCCTGTCCTGGGCTAGTGAGAAGCCCCGCTGCTCCTGGCAGTTGCAGCTCTTCACAGCTATGAATTGAGGCTCCCAGTTTTAGGGGGAAAATAATCCTTAACCCAAATACAACTTCTCAAATATGTTGTAGTTCACTGTCACGTCCTCACCTGTGCTTTCCCAGGCTTGCACGCTGGGAGGCTGCTGTGACCCCGTTGGATCGCGGGTGCCTGCGGCAGGCGACCCCTCGGTCTGCGGAAGGGTCGGCTCGGGCAGCGCTCGGCAGGAGCCCACGCGGGATTTGTCCAGGGCAAGTCGTCACTCTCAGAAACACGGGGTGAATTCCCTCTTTTTCAGAACGCCTCCAACAGAGGCAGTTTTAGAGGAAACGTCTTCCCTCAGCAGTGTCTGTCCTCCGCCTTCATCTCTTACAGTCAAAGCATGAGAGCTCATTAAGCGTTTCTAATTAATTTGTGAGTCGGCTGTTTCCTGTTCAGACTGTCAACTGAAGAGGCAGCTGAGCATCGTTACTGGAGCATGTGGCGGTCTTGCTACCTCAGCGAGGAAAATACTGTTGCCAACAGAACTGTAACCCCCTCCTTGCCCACGGCGTTACCAACGGTTCCATCTGCGGGACTACCGTCGCTGGTGGGCTGTGCACCAGTCACCACGCCGCCACGTCTGGGCTGTCTCTGGCAGCTGCCTTCACGTACGTTCAATCAGTGCCAGCCACGAGCCAGATCCCTGGAGATACCTGCAACTGCTGGTCATCCCCATCCTGGACACGGGCTTCTGCTGAGCTCTGCTCTCGGAGTTTCTTCTTGTAATACCCTTGCTGCCATTTCTGGTCGCAGATCCTTTGCCATTTGTGTGCGCATCCTTCTTTTAGACCACAACTCTGGGAGGGTTCCTGCTACCTCAAGGTCTCCCTAACAGCAAGCCCCAAAACTGTTTCCATTTCTCTTGGTACCTCCTTTACAAAGTGCAGCACACTTGTAATACCATCCTGGAGACAGGCTCAATTAGTAGTTCACAAAATAGCAACTGCTACAGCAACTGTTTATATAATAGAAAACACTTTTACTGCAAAGGCAATGCTGCCTTAGGTAA
The DNA here is from genome assembly GCA_013400875.1 of Anhinga rufa. Taxonomy (NCBI): domain Eukaryota; kingdom Metazoa; phylum Chordata; class Aves; order Suliformes; family Anhingidae; genus Anhinga; species Anhinga rufa. The sequence goes on from VZTV01121926.1 coordinate 59,254, forward strand.
AGACAGCAATGAAAGCCAACTGCTTAAGTGCAGTGCAGACTCCTCTGGAAAGAACCTGCCCACTGGCCAAAGCACTCAGAAAAATATTAGTCACTAAAGGAGTTTGAAAAATTCCGATGTTGAGATATCTGCTGGTACCAGCCATGGCTTTTAGCGTGCTGGTGTGGCACTGAGCGCGTTCCTAATGGCGTCGAGGGGAGCGAGGGCGCTTGGAGGGCAGCTTATCTGCGACGTGTCAAAATACACTGAGCCCCAGTCAGCTTTCCAGAAAAGTCAAAGTTGGGCAAAGTAATTTCATAGGCGGTTATTAAACATTGATTAATCTTGACAAGATTGCTCTTGGTGTCACGGTGTTTCTGGAAGTCGGCGTGCTTCCTACAGGCCAGGCAGCTCTCTGCATGAATTTCATGTGTTCCCCCCTCCAATGCAAACACGTTTCCAGACACAGCTCTGCCTGGCTCCGTCGCCCTTCAGTATTTCAGACTGCGGAATGCTCGCAGCCCGGCTCTCACCTAGGTGGAACGGAATGCCTAAACACCTAAAGAAATTGCTTCTGCCTCAATATCAGCACTGTTGTCCTACCTGATAGATCTTTTCCTGATTTTGAAATTCACAGTATCATAGAAGAAACCAAAAATAAAAGCAGCCCATTCTGCTCTGAGCACGAGAAATTACTTCCATGTGGGGTAAGCGATTGTAGGTAAGTGATATTTGTGTGCTTAGGTGGCATCTGGTTTTATTGGGCGGTGCACTGAGCCGCGCACTCGATAACTTGCATCACCGTATGATTCATATGATCATCTGACCTTCATCTTGCTGCTGTTCTGCTTTTATTTCCTTTGCTCCCTACAAGTTACAGTAAAGGAAACTCTTCCTGTGTTTCATACACAGTTTATTCCTTTCATTCAAGGAAGACCGCAAATGGTTGCGCTTTTAGCATTAAAAAACCCAACCAGTACAGTCATCTACTTGAAAAGCACAGGACAGAGTAACACTTCCCTCTCCCTTCGCATTTACCCCCCAGCACACCATACGCACTCCAGGAGCTGCTGTAGGTTAGTCACAGCCTCCCCTCCCGGGTGAAAGCCCTGCTAGGAGACGCTGCAGACCCCTGGGGTGGGATGACAGGGTTTGCAGCGAGGATCCCTCCCCACTTTGTGTGTCCAAAGGAGAAGTGAGCAGGTCTTCCAGGAGGAGACTAACTCTATGTGCTGGCTCTTGCTGGTGCTGTAGCCACAGCTCCTGCTCTGCGCCTAGCGAGGCTGTTCCTCCCGGGTCCACACTTGTGTCCCTCCCCTCCAGCTGAGGAGGGACGGCCTGCATCCCTGGATGTCTTGGCTTTTTGATGCATGAAGGTAAAAGCGAGTCTGGTGGTCTCTCAGCAGGAGCATCTCAGCTGTCTACTGCAGGAGAGCTGTGGGAAGAGGCCACCGCAGGCTCTGGGACACTGCGGGTCGATATCCCCTGCCATCACATCCACTGCGAGACAGGATTACTGTGTGACTTTACCAAGGCCAGGGCCTCTGGAGGTAGGGGAGGAAGGGAGGAAAACCACACCGAGTGGAAGAAGAGTCATCTGCAGATTTTTTTTAAGTTAAAAATAGACAGGGTTTTGTCTGCAGAAGACAGTTTGTTCTGTTATGCTGCTGACATCGTGTGAGCACGCCGTACGCTTCTGCATTTGAGGACTAAAACCGACACGCTGAAAACAGGAATTTTCTGGATATTCTGCATGCCTCAGATTTAATGGTTTCAGCGAGCCGCCTGATATCATCTCATCCATATGCTCGTGCTTGGGTGGGGGAACTAAACATCTCATTAGCTCTGTAGGGTCATTAAAAGCCGGAGAACAGATCATAAGGAATAATAAGGATGTATGTCATCGCGCAAAGACAGATGATAAAAGCAACCGCCTCTGACACCGAGTGCTGCGATGCGAGGGGACCCAATTTACCAGCGTGGAGGAGCTGAGCGCTTGCTAACTCACCAGCGTTAGCGGGAGCTGTTTATACTCTCTTCATCAGAAAAATCGGACCGACAGCACTGAAATGTGACTAAAACCAGAGGATGATACAGGGAATTTTGGCCTACATAACTCTGCGATGAGTTCACCGAGCATTCCTGGCTCCCAGGCCTGAACTGAGTCTACTAAACTGTGCAACATTTCTTCGTAATTAAATTATAGTTTATACACACGCACAGAAACACCACCACACAGACACTTACCTTCCTACAAACGTACAAAATATACGCATGCAGTGGAAAGCTGATGTGATGCTGTCTGAATCGCTGCACCGGTAATGCCCATGGTTGCAAAGTCCCCTGATGCTGACACCAGCAGCAAGAAAACGGTGAGAACTGCAAGTCTTCCCAAGCCTTGGTCTGGATTCAAATGCTGTAATAGTCCTCGTAGGATTTCACAAATAAGTAGCATCTATTCGATTGCCTAAAGCAGAGAAATAGTATGTCAGGCGTTTATTCACAATTTCTTAATCTAGTTGATTGCCAGTTAAGAAAAAGTCTAGACTGGTGGCCTGTTATTTGGCAGCAGAGAGGCTGTTTATTATTCTTCCACATGCTCAGAGAATTACTCCATTTACTTAAAAAGTGGGGAGGACTGAAATCCTATTTACTCTAATCTTTATCATATTTAAACTGGCTCCTCTCCGTAGCCATGCCCTGTTCTTTTACTAGCTCAGTATCGTCAGCCAAACTGTTGTCCACTTACAGATGTCATGGATACACAGAATGGTAACACTGAGTTATGCAAGTGTTTGGCTTTTTGCCTCTGAAAATAACTACTGAGTAGAAAAATACAAATACCATTGCATGTTCTCTCTGGGTTATAACAGGTCATCATCACAACATCCCCACTGTTTGTGAAATCTTCTTGCAACTTATAGTTGTACAGCTTGAAGCCGCCCCCAAAAATTAATGAGAGAGGCATTAAATTTTTGGAATAAGATATGCTGAATTGGCTACTGATGCCAGATAACTGGTGGGGTGTTTACCACGGCAAGAGTGTTCTTTCTTTTGGCTTTGGGTGTCTTTTTTTTTTGACGGCTTCATCTTTATCTGTGCCCAGCCCATTCTCTTACCCACCCTCCCCTTTCTAATGGTTTTTGACCTGAGGTTTCCTACAGACAAATGAAGAAAATCTTTCAGCTGAAGTTTTAACCTGATTATAACAACAAAGCAAATGCAAATGGAGCAGTTGCCAGACTCCAGATTGCCTCCTGGCAGGGCAGGTTTCCCCCTGCCACCCCCATCTTTCATTCTTTCAGGCTAGAGCTTGGACATCTGTATACTGTTGCTGGATACCTCCGATATCTAGACAGGTCCATATGCTCTTTTAGCTTTTGCCAGCAAAGTGCTGGGGCTGGAATCAAATATCCGTAGGTTGTGCGTAGTAAGAGTAAAATGGCAGAAGACAGACAAACCATTGGATTAAAGACCCTGGTTCAGACAGAAAGACAGAGCTGTTCCATTGAGGAGCATGTGTCTGTTTGGGGCAAGAACTGGCTTTAAGCAAACCAGCTGGTTTTATTTTAGGTGGTATTTTATAACAATTTTGAATGGTTTTGTCAGTTCTTCTTCTGTTTTCGCAGACGCTTTTGATAACGTTGTGCACCATACCATGCCTGGGGCAGGCTGGATGCTCTGGTGACTTGGCAGGAGCCCTTTCCCTCCTGATCCCACTCGCTCACGTTCAGCAGAGCTTGGTAATTCAGCGGCGGGGTGGCGGCAGGCGTAGGGCGGGCAGGCAGCCATCCCTCACTTCAGCTGCCCCTTTCAAGTCACTCAGCAGCCGGCAAGGGAGGGGAATGCCCTTCTTGATACGTGTCTTTTCACATTTGGATGTGGAGGGGAAATGAGGTAGATGAGAACGTACATGTAAGCATCACGGGACAGCCAGTGCTGTTTCAATATAAATAGCTTTCACTGTCCTCACCGGCAACTTTCAGAGAGTCCGTATCAATGCACGCCTTTATTTTCAGAGAAACCTTTGTAAATGAATAGCAAATAACCTAATTCACTGTGTGCTTCAGCAGATCTCTCCTAACTTGGGAACTGGGACTCCAGAAGCTGTCCGGTGCGTGACTGGCCGGGCATTACTGGACACGATGGCCAGGGTGCGATGTTCCTAACCCGCTACGCCTCCTCAAGCGTGAAATATCTGTTATTTCAGAATTTCCACCTGTCCTCCATGAAGCCTGTCCTGTGGACGTCCCATAAAGTGGCCTCAGTGGAGAGGAGATGTTCCCTTCAGTCGGGAGCTAAGGCGTAGGAAATGGTTAATCTCTCCACCGCTCCGAGCTGCTCCAGGGAGCAGCTGGGGCTTGTCATTCCACTCTCTTTGCATGTTAATATAGTCTTAAGACCTTTCAATCTCAAGGCTCACTGTATTCACAGTACATTCACACCAGCAGTCAGCACATTAGAGACCATCAAAGATGTGTGACAGGCAACAGTACAGCAAGGAAAATTGCTGCTGAAGGTAAAGCATAAGTAGAGAAAGCATTGTATCCCCGCATTTAAAAGTTGTTAGGCTCCCATTTGTTTCAGTCTTGTTGATTAAAGCTGAAAAATAAGGGTTTGACTGCCGCGATGACCTCTGTAATTGCTTATGTGTACATGGCTTTCTAGTTTTACCCTTCAGGAAAGATCTGTAGGTGGAAGGAAAGCAGCGCTAGTCTTGTGTTAAAAAGAACAAAGATTTTTTTTTAGTTTTAAAAATTGTATTATCATAGAGCAGAAAGATAAAGATCTCCCAATTCTCATGCTTCATGTTGACGTTTGACCGTTCCCTTTTGCACTGAAGCTCTAGGAATATGCACAGTGGGGAACTTTGCCTCAGAAGGAGCAAAATTAGTGGTGCAATACAAAATGACCATTCCCTTCTCGCTTTTGATTTTGCAAAAATAATTTCAGAACATAATTGGACATAATTTCAGAATGGGACATAATTTCAGAATGGGACATAATTTCAGAAATGGAAATGTTGAGCTGCCAAATGCTGTTTTAGAGAGGAGATCAGTGCTCTTATCTGGGTACCTGACCAGCGTTTTGCCGTTTGCAAAAATGTAACTTTCCTGCAAAAGGTGCGCTTGCGCAAAATTACCAATTATCCCTTTGCCTCCCCAGTCTCACACACTTTTACTGAACCTTTGCAAACATGTTCTGCTCAGGAAGTTAATCATCAGAATAAGCATATATGGTAAAACAGTCTGAGGAGATTCTTCCCATTGGGGGCTCCCAGAACATTTTGTTTTCCTCTAGTCGGGCAGACAATTAGCTTGTACGTCTTCCTTGTGGCGGGTTAACCACATACTTAGCTAGTAGTCGTTGCCAGTGTTGGGATGAATCTCTGAAGGGGAATTTTTCTCCAAAGCTACAAAATCAAAAACAATAGCCTAACAGCCATATTGGAGAATGAGAGGAAGGAAATTGCCAGGCCGTAATAAAACTCACGGGAACAAGAAGTATATAGAATACATAAAAACACAAGTAAGAAATACTACAGCGTATGACGATTATGTATCTTTCCCACTGGGAGAGGTGAGGAAGTTGAGTTTTACCCTGAAGAATCTGGGATGTGCTCACGGTGGTGAAAGGCGTGAGATTAAAAGACATCTTTGGGAGTGTCGGTGAACCCGAACAATTGAAGGAACATGCCAGGAGATGTACTTTGTAATTTAGCTGATCTTCCCAAATTCACGGATGTTTGAAGCAGAAACATTTAATCTCCTGAGACTGCAACTCATCTGTATAAATAGCAAGACACCTTCGATTCTTTCGTGTAAGACTACAGATATTGTTATTTTTCAATAAATGAAAACCTGCGTGGTAAGAAATGATGCTTTTATTTGGGCAGAGTGATACAGTCCAGTCAAAAGGGAAGCAAATTTTCCCCTCCACACAGACAACAGGCATCCTGCTTGGCCACATCCTTTAATCCCAGCCCTGAAATTACTCACTTGTGAAAGCTTCTTAATTGCATTTAACTGCGTAGGCTTTACCGTGTGGAGACATAGGCTGTAACACCAGTAAGCAGAGAGGATCGTGACACTTGTTGCCATTGTTCTCCAGATATTTGGGAAAATAAACCTGACAGCTAAAATAGCCCCTGGAAAAATTGCCACTGTTAGAGCCACCCAAATTCAGGTATTTTTGGAGCGAGGGGAGTCTTGTTTCACGGGTCAGTTGAGCCAAGCAATTAAATTGGAATAGCAGCTTTCGTTCCCATTGAGCACCTCTGTCCACCTTACCGCTCGATGCGAGTCTGTCGGCTGATGCACAGTAAGCACGATAATTTGTACGCGGAAGAAAAAGGAATTCTCAGGCTACTCATTTTATTCCCATGTTGAGTGCCCACTTTGGCGTTATTTTGATTGCAGGAATGCTGAACAGCTGGAATAGGTGGTAGAATGAGTTACCTTCTAAAAAGCGAGATTAGGATTTCAGTTGTTACGGATCCGTGAGAACTGTCATAGCGCAGATTTCAGTTATATTTTTTTTATTCTAGTCTTCTATTAGTTTTTTTCCAGCCACCTGCACGTGGGGAGTATCGACTGATCATTTACATGATCTTTAACTATAAACTGAGCCGATAAAGAAAAACTACTTGATTTGCTATTACATCTCTGGTAAAAAAAAAAAGAAGAAAACATGAAGGAAAAAATAAAAAAAAAAAAGAATCTCTTAATAAAGAAGGATTCATGCTTCAGTTCTTTCCTACTTGCTTCTCCCAACTTATTCAGGAGAACTTTTTATCCCCAGCTTTTCGATTTGGGTTCCTGGCAGGGAATCTCAGAAGATTCCCACACTACTGGAAAGAATATTTTATGTACTAAAGTTTAAAAGGATAGGATGTTCTGCCAAATAACTAGTACAAACTTCTGACCTTTGGAACAATAAGAGACGTAATATTTGGAAATGTTCTACCACAGAAGTTCAGAATGAAGGGGAAAAAAAACCCCAAAATTAATCTTGATAGACTTTATGGGACTGAAACGGTGTCCTTACCTGGTTGTCATTTTTGAGAGTATTTTCTGTGTCTCTCTAGTGTAATGACTTTGTGATGTTGAGAATAGCTGCCTTTAAGGTCCGGGCTGTCCATTCCACTGTTGTTGTGCCTACAACGATACTAGGCACAGCACCAAAAAAATTCTACAGCTGAGGAAATGTCAAATTTCCTCAGATTTTTCATTGAAGGAAACACTAGATATATTATAAAACCACTTGGAATGGCCAATAAAGTCCTTCAGTGCAACAAAGGTAATTGTGCCGTAAAGGGCAAGTGGTAAAAGGAACGGGAAGGAATAGCTGGAGAAAGGGAAGAAACAAAACCACTCTTGTTTGTTAGGAAGAGAAAAAAGAAAGAGGACAAACACAAGTTTTGTGCCTGCACAGCTTTGATCTCGTACATTCACAGAACCGGGCTTGGTCTAAGGAAGGAAACCTTCGGAGGCACGCTGGGCACACGGCTCCTTCCCGCCGGCCCCGAGGGGCCGCCGCCACTGGAAACGCAGGTCTTGGGAGGACCCGGGAACCAGCCCAGGTGAAAACCCCGCCAGGCTCCCGAGCTTTTGGTGGAAGGCCGAGATCCAAATTTGGTAGGACCGTCTTTTTTGCCCTCGCGCGAAAGGAGTAAGGCCCGGCCTCGGCGGGCAAAGGGGTCCCGCCTGGGGAAGCTGGACCCCGCCGCTCAGGGCCTGAGGTAAAAGGCTTTCAGAATCGAGGTGAAAAAGTGGAATTGTGAGGGAAAGGCAGGAATGTGCACAAGTCAGGGCAGTAACGGTGAGGAAACAACATCCTGATGTGAGGGAACGACATTTGGTGTCGTGACAGGAAAGTTATCCCTGCCCATGGCACCGCTAATTGAAGCGTGTCCTATCTGATGGCGAATTGCAACTAACGCAGAAAATGAGTTATTTCGGGTGTAAAGGCGGTACTGAAGGTGTTTTTAGGAGGAACTCGGGGGGTGCCCCGGGGGCAGCAGCCTGTGAGGGGGCGGCAGCCTGTGAGGGGGCGGCGGGGACACCCGGCGCGGGCCGGGCGGCGCTCC
>VZTV01121926.1:67961-88251 GCA_013400875.1 Anhinga rufa
GCTGTGGCGGTGTGTCCCGGCCCGGCGGGAGGCCTCGCCCCCCCCGGCCGCTCTTCCTGAGGCGTTACGGAGCCGGAGGAGCAGAGCAATAGAATGACCTCTCCTGTGGACCCCAAGATTAAACAGGCTTTGCGGAAGAAACCATCGGAAAGGACCGCGGAGGTAAGGGAACCCCAGCTCCTTCCCCGCTGGCGCTTTGGCTTTATTTATTATCTTTTCCTTTGCATAAATCTGTATATTCCGACAGGCTTCCTGCTCGGCGCGGGGTGTTAGCCGCACATGACCGGGCTGGCGCTCGCAAACTTCTCCTGGGTAGAGGTTGGGTATTTATTCGTTTCTCCTTTCCAAAGTTGGATCTCTCGAGACCAGCAGCGTTTTAGACATCCAGTAACACGCTGGGTATAGCCATAAGGCGCTTTAGGAGCTGCTCCGGGTGAGCTGGAGGAAGAAGAAGATCACTGAAAAGTACGATTTTGCATGCTTCAGCGATGCAAAACTTCTGGGAAAAGTTAGCGAGCTGAAAGGCTTTGCTTACCTCAACAGTGATGCGGATTTAAACAAAATCGAACCCATTATGCTCCGCAGACTTCATAAAGAGACGTTTCTGCGGTGAGTGGGAGTGTAGAAATGTGCGCGAGGCTGGTTAGCTACAATAAAACGCATTTTCCAGTTAGCTGCCTCCTCTGTCCCTTCCCCACGAGCTAGTCTGTCATCAGCCATGTATTTTTGGGAATGGTAATGTCACAGAGCGCTAATTCAATAATGAAATATGTTTGATAGCAATTAGCATTTCACCGAAAGGCTGATTGGAGTTTGTTTGCTCACCCTAGTCTTTTTTTTATTTGTTTCCCTCACTGTGATTATTTCCGTTTTTTTTTTTTTCTAATGTGCTTGAGAATTAGTGGTATGAAATGATACGCTCTTGAGTTTGTCCCTTCGAGACTGGGAAACATCTGTTCTCCCTTGATACTTCACAGAGAGCAGAATGTCCTGCCTGGTCTTCCTTATAAGTTAATTATCTAAAGGCTTCTCAGGGAGAACTGCTGCAGAGACTGCTTCCGAGTGCCTCCTAGCAGGGCAGAAACCCCAATTCCCCTTCGAGTCGGACTTGTGAGTGGAATACCTGTGTTCAGCCCAGGAATAGCTGATACATTCCTCCTTGTGCCTCTGCTCCCTAAATTAACGACGAGGCAGTCTCTCAGTTCTTTTCTGTTTTCTTATTTTTATCGCTCCCCTCTCGCTTCAGACCTTTCTTTCTTTCTCTTCAGCTGGAGTCTTCGGTTAGGAAAATTCCTTCGCTAGTGTGGTTTGCAGCGCTGGGCAGCTGGGTTCATCACACAAGTGTCATTCATGAGCTAGCATGCCGTGCTGGCTCGTCATCGGTTTGACTTTGGGGAACAGGTAATCTGGCCTGGCCTGAAACATCTGCCCACTGCCGCTTCTTGCAATACCAACATCTCACAGCTGTGTAGGGCTTTTTGTTCCCCTTTTTTAAAGGCATCCCCAATTTTCCTGTCCTCAGTAACTGAGCTGTCACCTTATTTTGGCTAAAACTGCCTTAAAATAAGTATTTCGCCTAACCGTGTAACATTAAATTGTCAGATACTGTGATTTCCAACTGCACTGGACTGTGCTGGTGAGTTCATGTGAATCTATGTAGATTCCCATTGAGACGACATCAGGGCTGTGTGCAGGTTTGAATTTGCCAAGGTATCTCAATTGTGGACAAAAAAAACCCCAACCCCAAACCCTAATCTTTGTTAATCTAACTAATAGCACCTCTAAAATGATTTAAAAAAAAATAATCTTAATTCCCTTGTTAATCTGGCCCTTTTTGGCAGGCATTTAGACACTGCGCAGTGAGACTACTCGTGATTAAAGTTAAACATGTACTTAAAACTTGGCAGGATTGGGGCCTCTGTTCTTGTTGCCTGTTGCTGAGTGGATAATTACAGTCAAATCACTTTTGTTTTCTTGGGGTACTTTTGTTTATGTACATTTAGAAACTAACCTGGTTTCAAGAAAAGCGCTTCCCTAATTCAGTAGCACGGCGTATCTGGGGGTGCGCTCGCTGGATCTGTACTACCTGTTCAGGCACAAAGCGAAAACCCAAACCTTCCCAGCGCCGCCGTGCTCTGCCAGATTTCCAAAGCATATGCTCCGAGATGTGATGGCAGATGGATGTAGATAAAGGAATGGGAGGAAACAATTGCAATGCAATTTTTTTTCTTTTCTTTTTTTCTTTTTTTTTAAATCGTGCTAGGCACCCTGACTTGTCAACTTTCTTCTCTTGGCAGCAAGACTTAGGTCAGGGCAGTCGAAACGTGCTTGGCGTAGCCGTTAAGGTCAGACCCCAGTTTCCGGTGTCCCTGCGCAGGGTGTACGAGCTGGTGACTCCTGTCTTAAGGTATCCAGTTGTTCAGACAAAAAGCGTGGCTTCATTTCTCCCCTCCTACTCTCCTAGAAAGGTATCATCAGCTCCTCCCACATGAAATCAGCTGCATGGGGCTGCTTGTGCACTTTGACTGCGTTTTTATACAGGAAAACCCCACAAATTCCCCAAACCGTGACTGGTATTTGATGGTGAACCAAAGCTGCTTGACCACACGAGTTTCAATCGCTTTTGGTCCCTTTCTGCCCCCCCTCTCTATGTCTGATGCTGCAGTTTATGTGAGCAGTTTACCTGGGTATTACAAATTACAGGGTTGGGGCTGCGCTGATTAGTAGCGTGGTCTGGTGCTTCATAACTATCATCTGTACAGCTGCCTCTGGAAAAACACAGATAAATAACCCACACGTCGAATTTTGCTTATGAGTGGTACGATTATCCATATGATTCTGATTTTTAGGATGACTTCTTGACAAAATGTTCTAGCTGGTAAGATCTAAGGAACTAAGCAGGGAGGTGTTAAAATATTTTTATGATTTACTTATTTCGGGGAATTATCTCAATGGCGTGTTCAAGTAAAAATTTTAATTCTTGATCATACAAATATTTTTGTTTGGAAAAATCTCTGTTAGGGCAAGTTTTCAGTGTTGTGGTAACATTCCAATGGTTGCTAATTGTTAAAGTGTACAAGTTATGCATATTAGACGTGTACACACTTGATTTTTTTTGGTGGTTGTTGCTCAGATATTTCGTGTGTTATAATCTTTAATTTATTTGGCGGGGGGAATTATTTTGATGAACTCTAGAGATTGTAGCTAACGTTTAATGATGTATACATTTTTATGTAATTGCTCTTCTGTTACTCCATTTAGAAACTGTCTTGGGTACTACCCGAGTCTGGGGAATCTTTTGAATTTTTCTTTCTTCTTTCTTCCCTGTGCCCTGGTGCATCATAAAATTGTCCAGATGCATGATGCAAGGCTGGCCTTTCTTGTGGAAAGTCTTTCAAAATGCTTGCTCGTGATCTGATAACCCGCGTACGTGGCAGATTGCCGCTCTAGGGTGCGAGCCCCACTTCTGTAAAACGTAAGGCTTGTTGGTGGCGTGGAGCGGCTGCGACCGGGTACCCGCGCCGTGTAGCAGTCTGTCTGCCTCGGGTTCAGCCTGAAAGCGCAGAATTTGCGAGGGCTCTGTCAGATGGTAGTTTCGGTAACAGTTTATCCCAATAAATCATCTCTTCTGTGCCCGCTGTCTCGTCAGACGGAGGAAACCTTTGTAGAAATTGGACACTTAATCCCTTTAAAAAAAACAACCCCAAACATACCTATATTTAAACTCTAGGTTTTCATACACTGGTTTAGTATTTTAATATCTGCATTTGTCTTCCAGGGCTATGCTGACGTCTGTGTGGTGTTTAATGTGTGAGTGTTTATACATGCAGATCCTCCGGTTCTTGCAGGTTGGGAAAATGGGCTTTACGTACTTCCGTGCAGTGTTTTAGCTCTGTCTTGCACATCATCCTGCCTGGTTCTTGTGTCACAGGTGGGGATATTAAATTAGTAATTTGGGAATATATTGATAGAAGGAGGTAGTTTGTATAAAGCAGTAGGAGGGAAAGACAAATGTTCATGCCACTGCCTATGCTCTCTCATTAAAGGTTTAATTTATTGAGGCCCAGAATTCCTTATCAGATCCATACAAAGGTTGTGAAGTTAGTCTTTTGGGGAGTGGCTTAATGCCTACCCCAGATAAGGTCTCGGTGGCTGGTAGGGCAGAATAGCAAATTATTACACTCCTTTTCCTTTCTCTTTCCTTCTCCCCCACCGCCTCCTGTGAGCATGCTCTCTTCCATTTTTAATGGATTCTTTTCCCAACATAGTCTCCTCTTAGTTCTTCAAGACTTTGTTCTAGACAGTATTTCCCTTCTGTGGTTCAGAAAGGTTTGCCTTTATTTGACTTCAAAGAGTTAGAGTTTATTTTTATACTTTAAGCTTTTGTATTTTCCTAACTTTGTCTTGTTTCAGTAATTCTTGATTAATGTTAATTCAACTTTATTTGGCAATGCTAAGTCCTCCTTCTCTTCCTGTTCCCTTTTTATTAATACAGTAGAAAGAGAAAAAACCTAATTTGCACAATTGTGTCATACCAGTGTCTGCTGTTTGGAGTGCGTGTGCGATGCTTCTTGACGGCTTATATAGAGAGAAATAGATCTGCATGAATCTAAATCATGCACAAATAGAACATTGATGGGCATTATAAAATGGCTGTAATAAATAAAATAAATTATTGCTGACAGCATAACAAAGGCACTCTTGTACTGTAGCACAGCTGAGCCAAACAGAGGAGAACATCTGCTTCTTGTTTCCAGAAATAACTGGTATTTTGAAGTGGGTTTTTTTCATGCTTTTAGTAATTTTCTGTAAACTCAGTAGGTGAAACGGGGGATTAGCCTTTGTTAAAATCCATTGTTTCGGTAGTTCGCAGTGAGCTTTTAGCAGCAGTAATGTAACAATGGTGTTGTTTTTGGATAGCCATTTAATGTAATCAGAATTGTAGAATCACTACAAAGATCTAGATGCTTGCAGTTATCTTGAAGCCGAGAAAAAATGTGTATTAAATGAAGCTGTAGATGCTGGTTTGTATTTAATAAAAATTCCTTACTGTTAGTATGTGGGCCTCCAAAACAGGGAAAGAGGAGTGATGGAAACCTGACTCCTGCCGTAATTTTCTACTACCTAACCTCTGCCTTACGTTTTCATTCCCACTTTTTTGTTGGTGATATGTTCTTTTATAGCTGACGCTTTCTAAGACTTTGTCATGTGAGTAACGGTGCCGGAGCTCAAGCTGAAGATGACCAGCAGTCACCGGGTGTAAAACACCCGAGCTTGTTCTGTGCTTTGGTATCTTTGCCAGAGGGCCTCCCCAAACCGTGCACCAGAGATGAGCTGACTGGCGCTACGTAACTTTTATCCCTCACGCTGCAGGGGTTCCGCCTTTGCACGTGACTGTGCTTGGAAGTTGGAAGAGACCTTTAAAGTTGATGTATTGGTTATCACCGGGTGATAACCAAAGTGATTGCGAGCACGTACCGACACGCCTGTAACTTACTGCTCATAAATTCCTGGCTGGATTGTTGTGTGCCTTAAGCGGATTGCCCTTCTGTACTCGCATGACGACTGTTACAATATACAGTTAGAAGAACATAAAACCTTGTAATACAATTATGAACACTTTGTAAGCAGTCCAGTGAAGGTGACAGAGTTTTATTTTTGTTCATATAAGTGAAAAATCAAATGCAGAAAAAAATCAGTTGTTTTATTAGCAAAAATGTCGAGCAACTGCAGCTTTAGAGAAAGGCTTGAGAGTGCATGCACTCCGGTCCTGTGCGCTGCCTCGTTGACACCGTATTCTATCAGCATCTTTCTAAGACTAGGAAAGACCTAGAATTGTGAGGTTACCTTAAATATTAGCTTAGTCTCTTTAAATAAAATGTGTTGTAAAGCTTTTTTTTTCTTCTTCTCCTTTTATAGCCATCTAGTAAAATTAAAGTTTGGAACAGTAGTACCTGAGGAGTGGATGTCATACCGGTGGCTGACGGCTCTTGAGATTGAGTCTTATTCACAACCAAAATACAGTTTCTTTGTTAATGGAGCAGGTCCTGAAAATCTTTATGACTTTAATGAAACAGTAATAAACTTTCTCTCCTCCTCCTGCGTTTCCCTGCCACATAGCTTTCAGCTGAAGGTAAAACAAAAACACATTTTTTTTTTTTCCCAAGCTGCTCACTAATTTAATGTATTTAAGCTCATGATAAATACAGTGTTGACAATCCTGGAGGATTGTCCGACAAGCCTCAGAGCTTTGGGAGAGCTGTGTCTCTTCAGCTGCCAGCTCGATGAGTTAGGGAGTTTTTAGTGCTTATTTTCCCCTATTTTGTCTTGTAAGAGTGCTTTAGGTGGGTAGTTGTCTCATATTATTCTGTTTCTTAACACAGTGTAGTATCGTGAGTCTTTACCTCAATTAGACCTGTGGTTTTCCTGTAATAAAAAAAGCCAAGCATGCAAAATCATGTACTGCCTCACTAAAATGCTTCTTGATAATTCATTTTCATAAACTTTGAATTTGCACGTGTTTTTCTGAGATGTCTATCAAACAACATCATTCTTGATCGTGTCTCAATTTTTATTAAAAAAATTCAAAGATAGACCAACTGATGCATGTTTGCTGCTACTCGGGTTGGTCTCACTGAGCATCCCTGGGAAACCAGTGCAGGTAAAATGTGGTGTCCCCCTCCCCGAGACTGGGCAGGGTCAAATCTCTCTTCTGGATAATTAAAATGATCCTCCTTTTGCATTATTAATCTGTGGCCGATCATAAGATCGACTGTGAATTCACAAAATCTTACTTAAAATCGGTGATATTTGGTTATTTTACTACAGTAGTTTTCACTGCCATGTGGACGCAGCTCCGTGCAGTCGGTTTGCCTGTTTCTTGGCCAGAAGTACTCAACAACCTGGCACACGTTTCAGTACCCAGATAATTCAGATTATCACTAGTTGGAACCTTAAGTACAACACACTTTCTGAAGCTGAAATCAGTCCTAAATTAGTTGCACTTAAAAAAATAAAATCCATCTGTTGTTTGAAATGAACCAAAATACAATATTGGAGCATTTACCAGTTTTTAACCAAATGTTAATATATGTAAATATTCAGCTATAAGAGTGTCAATGTCTGTCTTAGGAGGGTTTTTTGCTTGTTTTTGACCAGGTTTTTGAGCTTGTTTCTGTTGTGCTTTCAGCAGCAAGGCTGAATGTGTTGCTCATATTAGTCTTTTGATTATTTATGTCTTGGAGACACAAATAACGTTATGTTGAGCCTTGGACAAAGTACCGTGTTCACAGAGGAGGGCTTCTGGTTTGGCTGTTCTGCAGCTGTTGTCTGTCTGGAATACCTGCAAGGAAACTTTGCTAGTGGTTCGCAGAAATAAATATTTTTTCCAGCTTTCTTAACAGTTAAGGCCTGTTGAGTTCAGTCAAATATAGATTCATGGTCCCAACCAAATAAATCAGGCTTCAGGGCACTGTTTTAGCTCCGAGTACATATACTGGCTTTACTGAAGTGTCATTGGCAAATAGATTTTTCTTAAATTTAGAGCCTGTCTAACAAAGCTTCCTTGTTCAAAAAATTTAATATTGAACAAGTAGAGAAAATAGCATGAATGTCACTGGGTGGGTCTGTCTGTGTCAGTATTAACCCGTATTATGGGTAAGGATGTTGAAGACTGTCCTGGAAAGAAAAATTCAGGCAGGAGTGAAAGGAGTTTAAAAAAAAAAAAATAAATAAAAAAACGCAGGTGGAAACAGGGAAATATTGTGACTCTCAAGGTGCCCTGAAGTAGGTGTATGAATTCTCCTGATTATTTTTGCAAGAGCATTATGAAGCAAAGCTGAAAAAGGAAAACGGACCAAACAAAGTCAAAACCAAATACAGAAAAAAACCTCCCCCAAACCGTTTTCTTTTTCACTTTTCAGGTTGGGTGAAATGCCAAAGAAAGTAAACATGTAATAAAAACTCAGAAAAGTAAGTTAGACTGAACGTTTGTTATTCGTCACCTAGGGCAGTGCTGATAGCCTGGGAAGATGCTTACAGCTCTTCATCTACTGGCTGTGACTTCGTGGTTTCTGATCTCCCTGGTGGCTGAGCTCCAGTCAAGGCTTTTTCATTGCTTAAATAGAGACCTGGTGCTTACGTCATTACGGTGCAAAGTCATCAGCATTGTTCCTGGAAGTGTCCCGGTGATTGGCTTGGTGCGATGCATTAAAACTCATTAAGCTCACACTGGTTTCTAAAGCATCTCCCTTAAATACGGGTCTGTGAAGGGTGGTTGGGACCGCGCCGCTGCTTTCCTCGGCGTGGACGGAGCCTGGGGGTTTTGTCTGCAGCGGCCACTCAGACCTGCTTCTGACCTAAACGTCTCGGTCCCTGCTGGTATGAATCTCGGCAGACTTTACCCTTCACCTGTCCTGGTACTGCGCTGTGGAGTGTCTTTACCTCTTCGGCCTTGTAAGAGCAGAAGTGTAGAGCTCTATGTTGCTTCTGCGACAAGTGGCGCTTTTTGGTTTTGTGTACAGAATTGGAAGGATTGCTATAAATTAGCTGCCCTGGCGCTTTCCTCCTACCTGTTTTGCTCTGCTCAGGAGCCAGCCAGAACAAGCTGCGTTTGATGCTTCGTTTTCGATTCCCAACTGCTGCTGCTCTTGGGTCATGACTAATGCAAATTCCTTCGTGTAGTGTAAAGTCTGCTATACAGAACATGGATATATTAAAGAGGAGATCAAATTGCAGTGTGCTAATAACTCTGTGGACAATGGCTCATGTGTATTGGCATTGTTTGCAGAAAGTTCAGGGTTTGTACTTAGTGAGTCACTAAGTTACACATGACAAGGTGAAAAGCTGTTCCACCATCCCTGTTTACCTACTGGATGTAACTTCTAATTCTGATTCAGTAAAATGAAGCGGTGAGTAGGAATGTGGTTCTGTGATGGGATATAAGTGAATGGATATTTTCAAGCATTGTCTTGGCCTTTTGAAATATGTGGTGCTCCTATCTCAAAGTGCTAGTCCAGCTTACCTGAAGGAAGGCTGTGCAGTTAGGTCTAGCTGCGGCAGAGCTACAAGTCGGAGCCCTGGGGAGCTTGAGGAATGATATTCATGAAGCTGATGAGCACAGTTGCGTGCTGCCTGGTCTTGTGGCTTTGAGCACTTCTTGTGTCTAAAACCTGCTAGAACCGTTGAATCCAAACATCCTGATCAAGTGTAATGAGCGTACATGTGGTGTCTCTTGTGTGTAGTTACACAGAAAAGTCAGAGGCTATTGCCTAATGTTACTTGCTCCTGCTTGTTGGGATTCGTTTGAAGGAAGTAGGGCCACGACAAAAGCGGTAACAAAACATTTTGGCTTTTGTAATTTGTGTGTGTGTGTGTCGCTTGCTTTCTGTGTCTGCGTGTGCGTATGTAAGAGTGTCTACCGCACACCTGATGTGCGTGGCTTTTAGGTATCTTTTCTGGAAGATATATGTATAAAGTAAGGATTTTAAGGAAATTATATTCTAAGACACTCCTATACGTATGAATCTTGTATGGGAGGGGGAAGGACGATTGTGGTCTGCCTGTGTTGCTGGCTCTGCCAGATGAGAGGGTGCTGGCGGGACCTCTGCCCGCCGGTCTGGGGCAGGAGCCTCCCCTGGTTAGTGATGGCAGGCGGCAATGGCATCACTTGCCTTCCCTCTGGAAGAGCTGTCCTCCGCCTAAAAGCAATGCCCTTGAGTATTTTGTGTTTTAATGTGCCCGGAGTCTGGCGTGTGTAGGAGTAGCTTTGTCTGAAACCCCTCCTACCAGGTGTGGTTTGATCTCTTTTTGTTGCTTTTTCTTGTTTTGGTTTTTAAGGTCCTTATTCTGTTACATACCCAATAGAGAGAGATACTGTAGCTTAGATTTCATTAGCATTGTGCCTGGTGATTCAGGGCTGGTTGTTGGTTAAAGGAATTTGAGGATCTGGTGTGGTTATAGGTAAGAATCACAGAATCCCAGAGCGGCGGGGGCTGGCAGGGCCCTCCGGAGCTACCCTCGTCCAGCCCCTGCGTGAGCAGCACCCCCAGAGCAGGGGCACAGGACCGCGTCCAGGCGGGGTGGGAATGGCTCCAGGGAAGGAGACTCCACAGCCTCTCTGGGCAGCCTGGGCCGCTGCTCTGGCACCCGCACAGCAAAGGGGTTTTGCCTCAGATTTCAGTGGAACTTCCCGTGTTCCAGCTTGTGCCCGGTGCCCCTTGTCCTGTCGTCGGGCACCGCTGAGAAGAGCCCAGTCCCACCCTCCTGACACCCGCCCTTCAGACACTGATAAGCCCTGAGGAGATCCCCCTCAGCCTTCTCTTCTCCAGGCTGAACAAGCCCAGGTCTCTCAGCCTTTCCTCCCCAGGGAGATGCTCCATCCCCTGAGCATCCTTGTGGCTCTGCGCTGGCCTTGCTCCAGCAGCTCCCTGTCCTTCTGGCACTGGGGGGCCCAGCACTGGACACAGCACCCCAGCTGCGGCCTCCCCAGGGCAGAGCAGAGGGGCAGGATGGCCTCCCTCGCCCTGCTGCCCACACTCCTTTTCAATATTCAATCAAACATCTCCAGAATACATCAAGTTTCTAGTTTTCCTGTGAAATTATTCTCAGAGCACAAAGTCTTCCCCAAATCTCTCACTCTTCTCTCCTCTTTCCTTCACCTCCGTTCAGAAAGTGCAACTGGGAGGTTTGGTGTTGCAGCCTGATCTCTGACAAGGGCTCATTGTATTTGGAGAAGGATTCTGTTGCTGATGCTGCTGCCCACGAGGCACGGCGTGCGGAGAGCTCGCACCGCCTCGGTCTGTCCAGGAAGAGCTCCCACACCATGGCATGTGGGGGTTCTGGAGGTTGGTGGGGGACCTGTTCTCTTGGGCTCGTCTTTCTGGTGGCCTCTGCTTTGACTTGGGCGGTGGCAACGCTGTCGTGTATCTGCCTCCGGATGCCTTGGTGTGCTGCCCCTTTCTCTGTAGCAGCAAGCTTTCGGGGGTATCAGGATGTCCTGAAAGGGATGCGCATCCTTCCCATTCTTTTTATTTATTTTTTTGTTCCAAGAAGCTGGCTTTAGAAGATGCACTCTGTGGTTCTGGGGTTTTCTGGCCTGACGATATAGTTGTCAACAAGGCTTTTGTATCTGGGAGGTTACGGTAAAACAGAAACTGGCTGTTTTCACTGCGTGGCTGTCAGAGCATGCTAGAAGCTTACAGAGATAGTATTTACAGATCTTTTTTGAGCTGTTGGCCAAGGTAACTAACTAAAGAACAGAGATCACAGCAGCTTGCTTCATGATAATCTTCACAGTAAATGCAGGATTTAGGGCTCAACAGATGTGGTTTTGCAGACTAGGTCATACGTTACTATTGATCAAATATTTTGAGGCCTAGTTCTCTAAACAGTGATGATAGGGTGGTGGTAAATTTAGCTGGTAGGAGGTTGAAAAATGACTCCCATTTTCTGAACATTGCTGTCACGGAAGACTCCTAATGCTACAGAACAGCTGTGGAGATCTTGCATGCCGGCGAGCGTGCCGCAGGAGTCGTCAGCAAGCAGATAGCGGCTGCGGGCTCTCCTTGTTGGTACTCCCGTCTGCTAAGGTCAAGCTGGTGACCAGGCAATCTAGTACCTGTAACTTTCCAGTATCGAGCTCTGTTTGGTTCTTTTCAGAAGGTAATAAGAGTTCTGCTTCATAAGAACCTTAAACCTTGTTAAAGGAGCAAATGAAGTTGGAGTAAATCAGGGCGGCTGTTTCCCAGTGATTTTCCAGGCAGCGTGTGAAGTGTTGTTGCTCGAAGCTTACTTTTCCTATCCTTGCTTCCAGTTACTCTTCCTGAAAAACTGGTTAATGGCAGCTGTGACAGCTCTGAGAGTGAAACCAGGAATTATGATGGAGTCCTGGAATTCTTTATTGGAACTTATTTCCGGTAGTGTATACCTTTCCACATGCAGTGGGGTCATGCACTCAGTTCCATCTGTCAAGTGATAATTTAACTAAAAGTTTACACTGATGAATTAAAATTTCAGTGTGTAGTGTCAACACTTTTCCGAAAACCTATTTTCTGTTGTATTGTCTGAATTTAAACAGTGAATTTCAGGGACTTTTTAGGTAGTTAAGGGTATGTTTTACAAAACTGTTAATCTGAGCTAAAAGGCAAGCCCAGTGCCTTGTTACTGACCTTGCAATAAGAACTCCTTGGAGATATTAGAATAGCGAAGAAGGGCGAGAAAAGGGTGTGGAAAGAGGTGGGAGAGAACTGCGAGTACACTTGGCATTCAGAAAAGTTGCCAAATGGAAGAAAAATACATTTCTTTTCTGCTTTTGCTCTCCCAAAACTGCAAAGGGTGGAGGGCAAGCAGTCAAGACACGTAGGTGTTAAATTCCTTATGGAAACAGTATTAAAGCCCCAAAATACTGTACAGAATAAAAGTAGTCATAAAAAATTTTAATAATTTTTAAAATAAAATATCTTAAAGTCGTATACCAAAACTTATAAGCTCTACAGAGCAGTTTTCCTGTAATGTTTGACAAAAGCTATTCTTGCGTCACTTTGTATAAGGAGAACTGGGTATCAGTTACAGTGCAGATAAGAAAAGAAAATAACACTCAGCCTTAACAAACTTGGGTGTATGCTGTTGGAGGAGAAATTGGGGCAAAAGTGCCCAGGTGTTGCTCACTTGTGCCCAGGCACTGCTTCTGAGGAGGGGAAGGAAGCCAAATACCTCTAAGCAGTTGTCTAAGCATCCCGGACATGC
Organism: Anhinga rufa; assembly: GCA_013400875.1. Taxonomy (NCBI): domain Eukaryota; kingdom Metazoa; phylum Chordata; class Aves; order Suliformes; family Anhingidae; genus Anhinga; species Anhinga rufa. Next base: position 80,706 of record VZTV01121926.1, read on the forward strand.
TGCTGGTGTTTGCCCTGTGGCTGTGCTTATACTCCCATCACAAGAGCGTAAGGAGCTGGCAGTCTTCAGGTGGAGTTTCTTGGCATTAAAAAGGTGGCTTGTGGTTGTCTTGTCAAAGGCAAAGAGGCTGCGTGTGCATTCTGGATCAACTTCCAGTTCATAGGGTTTCTGCCCCTTCCCCTAAGCACGTGCAAAAAGAAGTTTTCATTGAGAAGTGTGTTGGAAAACGGATCTGTAAAAGAAGTCCAGAGCTCTGATGTCCTTTCTTGTAAGAGAGCTGCTGTTGCCGTAAAACAGTTTTGCTCGTGCTAGTATTGCCAGACAAGATATTTCTAAAACTAGGAGATCTTGTTGCAATGACCTCAGGCTTAAAATATAGAGGGTTTTCCTTTGTTTGATGAAACTGTGATATACCCTTCTTCCTCTTTTGATGATTTCAGTACAGTATTTTGGAAATACCCTTCATTCAGGGAAGCACGCACAAATTATTTAGCATTCAGCATCTGGTTTCTCTAGGTTCCTTAGCTCTGCTAATTATTGGTTATCTTTTAGCATGCTGAGAGAGTCTAGCAGATTCTCAATGAATAACAAAAATAACTGCCTTAAGGGATTCTTTCTTTGTAATTTTTTGTGCCTGATTAAAGCATTGATATTTAAGCCCTCTGTCCCCCATAGACTGATTAAAAATGAGCCTCAAATGTTGGTCCTTTTGGTCTGGAGGGAAAGAATTCTTGTGGTATGGGGTTGTGTTGTACCTGCCTGCAACCAACACAATTTGGCCTTTTGGCCAAATACTAATTCCTACAAAGAGAGAGTTCCAGAGCTGTTGTAGTGTTTTTTTCACCTTCACAATTTACATTTGAAAGAGCTGGAGAGTGAGGTCTGTCCTTGTAAACTGTGTTGTGGATTGAGCATTAAAAGGTGATGGGATTGCTTCTGCTGTTGAAGGGTGGTTCTGGGAGGGTGTTTTATGCTCTTGTCACAAAGGGTTGTGCTCGCCAGTGTCCACTAGATATTGTGGGTTATGTGGGGAGGACATTCTGCTTAAAGCTGATTTACTTCACCCTGTGTTCTCAGGGTTCTGCGTAACACCCGGCTTACAGTAGGCTGCCTTGGTTTGGCTAAGTAGAAGTGGTCTTTCCAACTGTTGCAGGAGGAGTTTCTGTTCCTGTTTCCCATTTGAAGTAGGAAGGAAACCCACAGTCCTGTGTTGGACTGCTGACCTCCTGTCAAATACATTTGTTGCTTCCATTTGTGTCGGATGGTAATGCTTCCTTCAGCAAACTCTCCCATAGATGCTGTTTGTGACTTAACAAGATGCTCGGTGGAGTCTTCAAAATGTGCCGGTACCCCCTAGCTGATGGGCAGCCTTAGTACAGAAGTTAAGGGGCCTAATCCAGCTGGTGTGATTGTTAGGAAAGATCTCTTAGCTTGCATGTCTGTGCTAGCCTCCCGTGTAAGCCTGACTCCTGTGCCTCTGGGTTGCACTTTGGGTGGAGCTGACAGCTCAAGAAAGGAACTGTGCTTTGTTTTGTTCCCCACCTGTACACATTAGCTAAAAGAAGGGGATTATGGAGTATAGCAGACCTATAGTTAACAGATGCTGCATAACCAGTCAGAGTTGATCACAACCGTGTTTTTAAGAAAAGCTGAGAATTGCCCTTGCGCTTAGTTTAGATCTCTCAAATCCAATAAATCTGGCTATGTAGAATACGGACGTCATGGAATTCAGTGTTTAGTATCACAAGCAGTAAGGTTGCTTTGATTTTTCCCAAGCTCTACTCAAACACTTATTTTAAGTATTTTTATCTGAAATACTCATATAGTGCTCACAGTCCTGAATGCTGATGCAATAAAGTGAGAAGCTTTAGCTAACAGGTCTTCCCCTCCTTCTGACACTTGTACAGGTCGCACCTAGCGAGTACTGCAGTGGACTAGCTACTTGAATGAGAGGCTAATACACTCTAATTGCACTGCTTTTCAAGAAAACAAACAGCAGAGATGTCTTAATTTTCAGTATTATTGTGTAAAATGTCTGAACTGCAATACCGGATCGTTCCGTTTCTCCTGGGGGGGGCGGGTTGGGTTGTAGAGTGCATGTCCTCCATGTCTGTAGTCACATGCGTGACTGTCCAGAGATGGTGGTGTTGTAATCTTTGATTGCGGCATTCTGCTGCTGGGTACAGACTCTGCCTTTCATCACCCTGCACGAATCTTCTCCTTTAATGTGAGCTGAGGAGTCAAAAGTCTGAAGCTTAAATTAATGCATGGCATTGCTGCTTATAAACCTAAGTTTGGTACTTGGATTAAGTGTAGTGTTTGTTTTGGTTTTTTTTTTTTTCCTTCAATCTTTTAATGAATAATTGTAGTCTGGCTCCCTGAAAGCAGAAGTCCTCTTGTTAGATGAAACACTGATTTGTTTAAAAGTGGGTTCATTATACCTCCAAAGAGGCTGTGATTGGATGACACTGGAAGAGTGAGGTACTGGAGGAATCTCTGGCGTGCTGCATTACAAATTAGTGTTGATCATGGTTTCATAGGAATGAGAAAGTTGAGATTGGCTTCTTTTGGGTTTGTATTCAAAGGTAATTATAGCTTCTGAAGTTTTTGGTCTCTCTAAGGATGGAATGGCTGCTTGGAGGGGAAGAGGTTTCTATGTCATCTTGTATACTACAACCCAACTGAAGTGGCCTGTCTCATGTGTAATCAATTAGTACCCAATTGATTTAGTACAGAGGTGGAGAAGGCAGTGGCTCTGCATCGTGTCTGTAATTCTGGGCACATTAGTCATGAAGTTTGTTGCACTTCGGGAAGCTGGGTGCCTGGTGGGTAGGCTGCAGGATTGGGAGCTAGGAATGTCTGAGTAACAATATTATCTCGCGGTTGATTCAGTCCCTGACAGTACACTTGTTTTGTTTCTTCTAATGTTGAAGCTGTTAATTTTCTTAATTAGAATTGTTCCCTTTGTAACATTATGCATCGATGATCAATTGTAATTACTAGGGAAGTGCACAGGTATCTGAACCTCTGAAATTTATTTTGATCTGATTTCAAATGTGAAACCTGTTAACCTAGAAATAAGAATATGTATACATAGACTATAACTCTTCAGTTTGGATCTGTAAACTTCTTTGTGGTTTATGGCACAGGTGTTGTTGAGAAATCACAGAATCCCAGGATGGCGGGGGCTGGCAGGGCCCTCCGGAGCTCCCCCCGTCCAGCNACAAGCCCAGGTCTCTCAGCCTTTCCTCCCCAGGGAGATGCTCCATCCCCTGAGCATCCTTGTGGCTCTGCGCTGGCCTTGCTCCAGCAGCTCCCTGTCCTTCTGGCACTGGGGGCCCAGCACTGGACACAGCACCCCAGCTGTGGCCTCCCCAGGGCAGAGCAGAGGGGCAGGATGGCCTCCCTCGCCCTGCTGCCCACACTCCTGTCCATGCAGCCCAGGACACCGCTGCCCTTCTCGGCCCCGAGGGCCCAGCGCTGGCTCAGGGGCACTGGCTGCCCACCAGCACTGCCAGGGCCTTCTCAGCAGAGCCGCTTCCCAGCAGGGCAGCCCCAGCCTGTGCTGGTGCCTGGGGCTGTTCCTCCCCAGGGGCAGCACCTTGCCCTTGCTCCTGGTGAATCCCATGAGGTTCCCCTCGGCCCAGCTCTCCAGCCTGCCCAGGTTTCATTGGAAAACAAAAGTTGATTTTATAGCAGTGGCAGAGTGTCAGATTTTAGAGTGTTGCTGTGATGGTTTGCATTCAAATGTAGCAGTAGGGTAAGTCTGGCTTATTTTTTTTCCTATAAGTGAAGATGCTAAGAGCTACTGATGATACTTTTCTGTTTGGTGAGGGATGGAGGTACGTTTGCCGATATATAGATACACATGTACACAGGCACGTTAGCATTTCTCCACCCGTGAGAGGATATTGTAGTAGTTGTGGTAGTAGTAGTGGGAAGCTGCATTGAGCTAACTTACAGCTTCTCTATGGATAGGGCCTACTGTCAAGGACAGCAGCTTTCCTGGATTGCTTTATTTGGTAGTGCTTGGGTACCCTCATGCCAGATGCAGGAGGAATTACCAGGAAACATATTACTGTTGTCCTCTTTGGGAATTCCTTTGTAGTTCATGATTGCATTATTATGGGAATAAAATAGCTGGAGCTTTCTTTTTTTTCCTCCAGTGGTTTTATTGAAAAAGGTGGTAGGAGAGCTTTACTTTTGTGTGATATTTTGTTCTCCGATTATAATATTTTCATCCTTCTGTTTTTTCTAATGTACTGGTGCATTGTCATCAATGGTGCATTGAAGACAGAATATTTTAGTCGGAAGCAGCATGGTGACTAATATTTTACTGATGCAGCGAAACGTTTTGAGACAGTTTGTAGAGCTGTATTGCTCTCCATTACCTAGCTACTGAGTTGGGTGACTTAAGTTACAACATTGATAAGAGACCTCATTTTGCCTTCACTGTTATTTATTAAGCAGGACTTAATTTCCTGACAGACATGACCTTTGCTTGCTTGGATTCACAAAGAAATATGAAATGATATACCGCAAAATCATAAATGTGCCATTAGAAAAAATAATATTCTTATCAATTTATATAAAAACCTGACTGTTAGTATGGTGGAAATAAACTGCAGTGAAGTGTCCTGCCTGTAAGTCTTTCTCTGCTTGAGATACCTGTTGAACAGAAGCTGTAGTTATGGGACCTTGATGGTAACGTTTGCTGGCTGCAAAGGAGAGTTGGGCAAAGCACGATGAAAATGAGCGAGGAAAATCCTTGCGATATAGTGTGTTTGGGTGTTAAATGTGAAACGGCAGTGGCGTAGTGCTTTGTTTGAGGCGGGGAGCCGGCAGCAATGGTTTTCAGAATAGCACATCTTCCTGCCTTTGTATGTATTATTAGCTGTTGATCTGTCTGCCTGCTTATCTGTCTACCTGTTTCGCCATCATACGTAGTTCATTCTTCCTTACCATGTCGGTGGGATGGGTTTGTGTTTGGGTAGGCAGCGTTGCGTCTGTGCCTTCCTGCAGCACCTCTCCTGGAGCTGATCTTCTAGAATGGGGGCTCGGGTAGAGTTAACAGGGTTAAGTTTCAGTAAAAAAGTACTTTGCATCTCTGTTAGTAGTGTGGAGCTCTAGTCCAAGGGAGAGGAAAGAGAGCAAAAGCTTGAGCATTCCCTGCAATAAAAGGAAAGTCATAAATGGGTAACGAACTCGGACGTTCAACGCGACTAAGTTGCATACAGACATACTCCCACATTGTCATTACTGATAAGCATAGAATTGACCTTTGGATTTTATTCTCCACCTCCTCTCTCCTCACCCCTGGGTTTCTGTACCAAATTTTTTATTTAATAAGAATGTACCTTTTTTTGTAGTGTTTCAGTGTTCTGACCTTTCCTACCACGGTTCCTTTTTTCTTATTTTTCTTAAAAGGGAATTTCAGATGTTAGTACTTTCTTGCCTGCTTCTCTTAAAAGAGCAGGGAGTTTCTTTGTGAATCAGGCAAGCTGATGTTTTTGGGTTTATGACAGAAAAGGTTTAACTGAAATATTGCTATTTGATGGATGTTTGTCCTCTGGAAGGGAGACTGTTAATCTTGACAAGTAGTCAGCTGCTCAACTAGCAAAGCGTTAATTGAAGGGGAAACCTGAAATTGTCCGTTTTGCTTGTGGATTTTGGGTGACTTCTCAAGAGCCTGGCTAAGGAGGCTGGTTTACGGTCTTTGATCTCTTACCGAAAAATGTTTGGTATAAAATCCTGCTCTGATAGATGTAAGCATTGACATAAATTTTGGATACTCTGAGCTTTCCATCCTATTGAACTCTAGGAGCTCAATGTTTTCAAGGCAGCTTGCTTTTGGTTTTCTATTGTCAGCATATAAGTCTGCAAGATATTTTAAAACTAGGTAATGAGTGTCTGGGAACCTTATGGAAATGCTTCACTTGAAGATACTTTTTCATAGCTGTACTTTTGTTCTGAACTGTGATAAGGGCTGAACTGGGCTTCAGATATTCAAAACTCTCCATAAGCTGCTCACTTTGAAGCAATGACATTTGATGTTCCCATCTCTTCAGTTCAGGGCCCTTGGTATTTCACTGCAAAATCAGCGTTTCCAAAGGAAGTTTTTTCTTTGGTGAAGTCAGGGTTCCAGAAATGCTGACTCAGTGTCATGAAACAGCAGTAAAAATAATACAGAAATTCTCCTCCCTCATTCCTTTTAAATGTTTTTCTTTCTACCAAAGTCTTATATCAACATAGTCCAGGGTCCCTTAGGTGGAAGGTGTTTATCTGTATTGGGTGTGGGGAGCTATTGGTGAGTAGAGAAACTTTTTTGTTTTATTTTCATGTAGAAATGCTTTGCTTTTTTTTTTAATTTCAGGAATATTCTGCTGAATGGAGGTATTTTCTGTCTATAAGTAAACTGTAATAGTGGTTCTAGGGCCTCTGTTCTTAAACAAGGTCTGGCTTTTTCAGATTTTATTGAGGATACTTCTGTTCCTAGGAGTGGAATGTAATTTTTAAGTCTGTGCCTGTAGCCCTGGGTGCATGTTATAAGGAAATAATAATATGTAAGTAAATTGTATTAGCCTCATTGAGAGACTTGCTACTTTTGCAGGAAAAGAAAAAGGATAAAAATCCAAGCATGCAAATGTTACTTCTGACAGCCCGCAAAAAAAAAAGCGCCGGACTTCAGGTTCCTATTTGTGGCTATACCATTATTAACTGATGCTGTTAATTGTAATTGCTTCCTGGATTTGCAAAGGAGTGAAATGAAGTCCCTTTTAATCTCTTTTTCTCCTGTATAAAGACACTATAATAACTAGACTGACATTTCCTCATTTGGAAAAAAACAGTATCTCTCGTCCGTATGGGTAAACGTAAAGTTTAGAGTTTAGGCAAGAGTCCTGTGTCATGGTCGTAGTATGGTCCACAGCTGTCTGATGGCCCTGTGCACCAGGGGGTTGTGGACATACACAAGACTACAGTTCTAAGAAATCAAGTTCTTGGTCATTTGAAGCTGTTCAACAGACCAAGTGTAGTGATCCTGTGTTAGAAAATCATAGTAAACGAATTACCATTTTTAGCAAGGTCCTAGGAACACTCAGCATTGCTCAAAAAGCCTATAGCGAGTAGACTGGCAATTGAGGCCAGAAACAGTCACCTGTTACTGTAAACAGAAAACTTCTTTATTGAATATATGCTATTTTTTCTGAATAATAGAATATGGCTCTGAAGCGGCTGAACCAGTTTATTTTATACAAATGTTATTTGGTGCAGTCTCAGGCAGTGATTTAAGATCATGCAGGAGTTTGCTGGTGTGTTTTATGAGAAGGACTTTTAATTAGGCTTTTTGCATTGGTGGTGTTTCTCACATGGCATGGTGATGCTTCATTCCTTATGAGTGCTACTTTAACAAAATATCTTGCAGAGAATGACATAGTTTGTCTTCTGAGACCATTTTCATTCATCTGACTGACTAATCCATCCATTCTCCTCCCTAATAGTGCCTCAGTGCTTGTACGTAAATATTTTTCTTTTTTTTTCTTGTTTT
>VZTV01121930.1:0-10754 GCA_013400875.1 Anhinga rufa
CGATGGAGCTCAGCAAAGCCTGCTTAGCTTACCCTCCTCTACTGAGAGGGACAGCGCTTTGGCAAGGAAAACATCAGGTGCTTTTATGGAGACGGCAACAAATAAACCTGAAAAAACAACATCAGGTAGGACCAGTGAAAAAGCTACCAAGAGAGAAAGGGGGGAAAAATAAAATAAAGGAAAAAATAATTAAAATCCTTCAGCTTCAGGAAACTGCGTTTCCTTGTGCTCTGAAAGGGCGATGCAGCCCCACAGACTGTTTGTTTTCCTTCTCTGCTACTTCAAAGCCCCACAGCAGAAATCTGAGTCAGAGCTGCCCTGAAAATAAGAGCAAGCTGGGCACTGTCCAGAGTCTGGCACCATGAAACATGTTTCTCTCTTATCTTCTCTACCATAGGAGCTGACAGCTGCTGTGGACTGAGGCACAGCATGGCCCAACAAAGAACTGCTCTAGTTATACTGCAACAAGGCAGGTAATACAATAAAATTTTATACTTTTGAAGCTGGCTATATTACTGCCAGCTCTTCAAGTAGAGTGCAGAAGCTTTGCTAATAGGGATGTTTCGAGCTGGGTTTTTTGGAAATGACTCTGCTTTGACTCATGTTGTCTGCACCAGATTTGCTTTTATGCTATTCTAAATATCCCCCTCAAGTCCAAAAACTTCAACAGATTATCTCTTGCCTTTGGATGTGGAGTATGATTGTTTGTCCAATTAACACAGGTAGTGGAAAAGAAAAGACCCAAATCCACAAAGCAGAATAATTACTAGAAAAAGATATCTGAGGATCCCAAAAGGCTTTGGGGAGAGTTGTGGGAAGCAGAAAACTCGAACACCATGCATGATGGTATGAACGGCCCGTGGGAAATAATCCCTTCAGGAAGTCGGCAGTGCCAGTTTTCTCTCATTATACAGTATTTGGCATGACTTCCTACTCTGACTGCCTGTGAAACAGAAAACCCCAGATATGAACAGGGATTAGCTGAAATACACTACCAGAAACCCGACATACTTTAGGCTGTGTCAAGCTCTGGAGAGCTGTAGCTGTTATTATACCCACACAGCAAGCAAGGCTGAGGCTCCATGCTGTGGGGAGAAGGGAAAAGGAGGGAGGCGGGGAGTAAGGAAGAGATAGACAGCAATCCACAGCATTTAAGCAGAAGTGCCTGGCAGCATTGCTCCTCCGCAGGGCCTCACTGTGGTCTGCATGGGTGGCAGCTCTTGGTAAGCATCCTCCCAGTGATCTCTCATCATGGGGGGAATCTGAGGAGGATGTAATCTCTGGGGAGGTCCCAGAGCAGCAAAGCTCCTTTTTCCCCCCTGCAGGCAGTGACTGCAAGTTAAAGTGCCAGTGGTAGTAATGCTAAGCGCTGGTAAAGCTTCTAGTTCAAGCAAAGAAGTAAAAAGTGACTTGGAAAAATCACCCCACTTAAGGAGCTGCAGTTTCAGCCAGATACTTGGTCAAAGTCAGAACAGTTTGTCTTAACATCTAGAGACTTAAAATCATGACCCTTTCCTGAGCAGTGTTTCTCTATTCTCTCCCTTTTAGCCTTCTCTCTGGTGAAAGAATGACACCAGCCAGCCCAGCTCTGCCACAAGCAGGCAGCCCATCCTCTTTCCTCTCTCCTGGCACCTTTCAGCAACCTTCTGGGAGCCTTTGGGCCCCTCTGCCTCCAGCAATGCTCAGTCTCTTCACTGCCTCCTGCACCCCCAAGCCTGCATGATTCATGACACAGGACCAACCGTGATACAAATTAAACATAAGCAAGGAGCCACAGAATATTTCACAAGAAAGACCAGAAAACATAAAAATGAAGGGCAGCTTTCAGAAGGAGTTAGTTTGAATGTCAAAATGCGAGTGCGGAGCCTGTTTTGGTAGCTGAATGTAGGAAGGAGAGGTGTTCTCAGAAGTTACCCTGCAGACTCAAGCTCCATGCCAAGCTTTACCCAACTTCTTCCAGGTGTGTTGAAGAAATTTGTTTCTCCTACCTCTTTGCTTGCCAGCCACATCACTAACTGGGAATAGGATATAGCATCGCAATAGCCATTAACATCTTACCTTACCAAACACTGACTTTATTTCCTAGCAGAAATTGGTCGAGAAAGTGGAGACAACTGGTCGAATTCCAGAAAACAACATTCAAACTGATTCCATTATCTCTCAATATGTAAAGGAGTATTTTAGCCAGAGCAGGAAGAAGCAAGAAAATGTCACCTCCTTATCTCTAATAGTACCATAATCTTCCCTGGCTCCAGTCACTCCATCTGTAATAGATGAAATATTTTAGATAAAGCCACATCCCATGAACATGGCAGAGGCAAAGCTACCCCTCTGAGGATGGGGAGTGAGCGCATAAACAAACCATTATCATATCAGTACTACTATCATGACTGTCATATCTCAATATGCCTATCTGATGCAACTACTTCAAACATAATAAGCCACTATTGCTTTTCACTGCACAGTCTCTCCAGCTGAAAAGGTTATTTTCATTACAGTCTAGATGCTACTTCACTTAGACCATCCTATGAGAGATGCTACATGTAAAAGTGGAGATTATTACTGAGATAACCCCTCTGTCAATCCTTGTAGGTTGCTCCTCTGATCTAACCCAAAAATAAGATTACCCAGAGGCTTTAATGAACTACACTTAACTGATGTCTGGTATTAACTGCACCCTTATAAGAGAAATAATATCTTTTCCCCAGACACGTATCATTCATATCCTCACATAAATCTAGTGTTTGTTGAGTAGGCCCATTTATATCATCCTACAAAATGTCAGACAGATCAGTTCTTGCTCCAGTTTCTAATTTCTTGATATAATGGATACGTACATCCATGGTTGCCAGGCAGCAGATCTCAGGCTGTAGCCTCCATAGCTTTATTCTTCCCGATTTCCACATTAATTATTGACAGATTAAAATATATTAAGAACAGCCAGGAACAGCATACCTCATGGCTAAACACTGGGATTACATGGCATAGCAAAAGAAGGCAAATAATCTTTAGGGTGAAATCTGAAGAACAGATTGAAGCAGAAATGTACAGAGGAACTTGTTGGAGGCAGGAGCATCCTTTTCCCTGTGGTGAGCAAGTCTGAGACCAGGCTTAATTCCAGCAACACCCGCATCCTTTCTCCTTTGCGTCTGTATTACTTGCACGGGCTCAAGACATACACTGTGTAGAAACAGCCACAGCCAGGGCAAATGACAGCATGAACCCATATGTCTGGACAGCCCTGAAGAATGGCCCATGCAGCTGAGGAAGGGCAAAAGTCAGCCAGTTCAGCTTCTCTTGCAGAAATCCCTTTAAAGCATCATCCAAACCTGGGCCAAAATTCAAGGCAGACATGGCCCCTCTGAGTTCAATAATTCTGAAGGGGCTCTGAACGTGGCCCTTGGGCTTTGTTCATGTTGACGGCTACATGGTGTTTCTGCTTGCCTTAGAGCATTTATGTTATCACTTGATGCATGAGAGAGCTCCCTGTCTGAAGGAATCAGTATGCCTGAGGAAGGCTTTGCAACACTGAAGTGCGTGAGAGGAAAAGGGAGACAACCTGCCATGGTTGTTACCGGCACCTGGAAGGACCACAGTCCTTACAGCTAAGTAAATTGCAGAGCAACCCTCAGGGCCGATGATGAGATTCCCCCTGGGGGACACAATCTCAGTTCTTTGTAGAAGAAAGTGCCTGGTCAAGCACCCACAGTGCTGGTAGCTACACAACCTGTACCTTTGGAAAAAGAGCAATAAAGCTAAGTAATATCAGGTCCAGCATCTGCTACTGATAAACACTTGAAAGGTAACCAGTCCTCAGAACTTTACTCCATCAGAATGCAAAAAAAAAAAAGTCTCTTATTTCTCACATTTGCTGAATACAAAGTATGGGGAGCAAAATTTTCTCACAGTATCAATACATGGTATCAATACAATCACTCTCTTTAGAATGACTCATAAATATACAAAGAGCAAGAGCACCGTATTTCCCCACTGATACTGTTTCAGAGAGCTGCCATCCAGCTGTGTGAACACTTATTTGCGCACACATGTAGATCAAAGGACTCTTGCAACAGTTAGCAATTTTTGCAACATCTGCCTACCCCAAAACCTTCTCCTGAGATGGTGTCATAACTCATTGCCAGGAACATTGCTTAGATGTCATATATTTCCAACAGGTAAGATCAAAGGGAACCAAGTTAGAAAAACTGAGATTTCTCCATCTACGCATTCACGCAAACTGCTTCTATAGCCATAAGAAACAGAAAGCCAAATACACCAGACAAGCTCAACTGTCACATGCGCCAGCTAACCACCTGTTGTTGGGTGAAATCAGAGACAAAAACTCCCCTGATCTTACACACACAAAATGATGGGGATTGTGTGTTCCCAGTATGGGTGCATCTGCTGATGTTTGCTTTGCCCATCCTCTCTCCACCTAGTTCTTAACTATTCCAAGATACACAGAGCCAGGGATTATTGATTTCCAGGCTATATTGCAGGCTCTGATTATTCAGTGAGGTCTCAACAGATAACTAGAGGAACGATTTGTCACTGTTCAAACATTTGAAAAAATGTTAGTAGCCAGCCCAACCTTGCCTGGTTTTTTCCTGCCAATGTCATTTAATACTTTATTGGTGTGCATGTGGAGGTTGCAGTGCAGGCATATGCTTTCCTATCTGTGGCCCCTGGAGTTAAACCTCTCCTCTACAGTACTGAAAGTCTTCAATTCCCATTCACATCAGCCAGTGTTTGAGGACACTGAGTGCTCAAGAGAGGTTCCTGGTACCTTCCTGAAAGGTGAAAGACAGACACAAACATGGCATTAGGGAATTGAATGCCTTTTCTGTTTCCCTCTTGAGAGAAAATACTCTTTTTCATCTGTTGCCCATTTAATTTAATTTCATTTCATTCCATTCCATTCCATTTCAAACCACAATGTTTCCAGATTAAAGTGTCTTCATCTGCAGTCAAATAAAAATATTTTAATATTCAACACTTTTTTAGGTTCATATCTTTGAAGTCTGTAGAGGCCCATTCAAAAGCTTGAGGTATCCTCATCATTAAACGTGGCTCTACAGATGAGCATAGGTCATAATAGGTCTTCTTAGGAAAACTGATATCATATGAGCATCATATTAGGGTAAAAAACAAATTAAAACCCTCTTAGTCAGAAGCTTATCTAGGCTTGAATTAACAGCCTGCGCATTCACCTTCCTGTTTGCTCTGTGCGCCCTTGCTGCAAATGTTCAACGTCTCATGCTGCTTCTGTAATTGTGTCGAAAAAGGCCATCAGATTCAGAGCACTGTTTCCCATATTTCTGAATTACGTTTATAGACTAAGGCACTCCAGGGTACAGCGTACTCTTATCTTTCTGCACTTTAAAACGTGGCAGGGGTACCACAGTCCTGGACTAAAGATGCATTAGCAGAGTCATGCAGTGACAAATTGCATAACACCTGCTTTTACTAGGCTTAGCTCTAGTCTGCTATTAGTCCCTTGCTTTCACGAACAACGTACTTTACACGTGAAAGAATAAAATAAAACTCAGTCAAGGTAGAGCTGTAAATAAATGCCAGTACATTAAGCTGAAAAAGCTTTAGAGAATGTCACTGTTGACAGCCAGGAAGGCGAAAAACCTTGAAAGTGCAAAGCTTACACACATGAGACCAGTGATACGTCAAGCCATGGCCTCTGTCACTTCATGGACCACCACAGGGCAGAGGCTTGCATCTATCACAAGGATCAGGTTGCTCATCTGCAAAGTTCAAACCCCATCTATATGCAGCACAGTCCATGTAGCCAACCAGGCAGAGGGAGAAACGGCATCCTGCAGGGTCCCACACTGCTGCACTACTGCTCTAAAGGTGGCAGCAGCCATTTAGCCCTGCCTGCACAGATATTTTGGTGCACTGAACACTGGCTGCTCTTGCTGGAGGGAAGAGGGTGCAAAGGCATCATCCTGGGGTGGTGGGATGTGGAGGGTGGAGTAGAGTGCTGCAGGAGCCAGCCTATGGCATGGTCCCAGGCATCCCCCGGTTCCAGCATGGCGCTGCAAGAAAGGGAAGCCCCTTCTCAGCAACATGGGGCCATAGAAAAGATCAGGATGGCCCCTGTGCAGCCACGACTGGCAAGAAACCAAGAAAGGCCAGGGCCAGCTCCAGCTTTGTGTGGCCACACTGATGGAAAACAGTATCAAAAATGAGGTCTCTCACTACGCTGTCCTGCAGCAGGACAAAGCAGAAAATAGAGCTGGGGCTGTCAGGAGAGAGGAAAAACCAGACTGGTGGAACATAGAGAAGTACTCCAACCAGGGACAGAAACTCAGGAACAACCGCTTCTTCTAAGCTCCTCAGTCCACAGTGAAGAAAGGCTCTCAAGGAGCCATCAGCCACTTTGTGATCTTTCAGGCATGCCAAATAATTTAGGGTTCTCCAGTACACTGTTCTGCATGGATCCATGTGAGATACTTGGCAGGTGCTTAGTGCTGAAAAGGAGCCCTGAAAAGGAGCCAAAAGACTGAACTAAAAAATCTTGACTGATAGAAGGAAAAAGGAGAGATCTGGATGAAAGGAGTTAGGGAGTTTTAAAGTGAAATAAAAATAAAAAATAAAAATACTTTAAAAAAAAAAAAGCATAGGAAAAAAAAAAAGAGATATAAAAAGGTAGGAAAGAGAGTGGGAAGACACAAAATTTTAAGTTGGCAAATGGCCACTGAGCCCATAGATGACATAAAAGACAAAGGGAAGGTCCCATGAGAAACACACATTACCAGACCAAAGAGTACCAGGCCTGATGGAAAATATACCAAATAAGCCAGTGGTGTGCATCAAAACAATTTTATATGATTATTAGATCTGAAGGTCTAGAGAAATACAACATAAAGAAATTAGAAAAAAGGGGAGTGCAAGGGATAAGTACTTAAAGAGCAAGAGGAAAGGTAATGATGGTAAGAAAGGCTGACTACAAAATAGTCCATGCTGAAGCACACATCTAGCTCCAGCACCAGAAGGGCACATCTGCTGGTGCTCTGGGACTCCCTGAACTTTTCTTGGGGAGTTGCTTGGAATTTATATCAAAAAGACACCAATATAAACACATCTGGTTTTGTTCAGCACAGAATGCAACTGATATTTTCACTGCACAAATGTGACACACATAGGTATACAGTTTCTGTGCTTATGAGTCACGGGAAATAAGGCTGTAATACGAGCTGGTGTGGCGTACGTGCCAGCGTTAACAACATGCTGGGGCAGCTGAGTTAAGTAATATAGAGAAAGCAGGGCCATCACTGTTCTCTGAGACTCATGCACAGCACAGATACCCCAATGTTACTTAAAAGTCTACTTTCTTAAAGCATCTGCAAATCTTAATTAACAGCAAGATACCTGCTGCCTTGCTGAGCATTGCTGCTATTTCCTTGACATGAATGGAGAGGTCATGTCTCCTCCATGTCTCTGTGTCTCCTCCAGAGACATGTCAGGGCCAGCGGATGAGGCACAGGACAATCTCAGGGAAGCAAAAGTCGATTCTAGACTCCTGCACAAGTTCATTTTATAGCAATACACACCAAGCACTTCATCTTCCTTTTTCCCCAGCTATAAGATGTTGATAATTGTACTTACACACCAGAAGGGCTGGGAGACACAATTCAGGTCTGTAAAGCACCCTGTGATTTTCCAACAAAAGATACCGTGAACAGTAACAGATCTGAAAACAGGGAGAACAGGCATCTGCCTTCCCGCTCTGCCCTGCCTAAGGAGCTGCCCTGCACAGAACATTTTGGGAGGTGTGCTGCTGGTTTCAGTAAGGGTTATATGCAAAGAGAGAGAAATAACTTTGTGTTCAAGGCAGTGGCCTGGTACCCAGAGAACTGTCTTTTAGCTCCGAGTCTGCTGCAGATTTCTTACTGGCTTTGACTCAGCCATTTAATCTTTCTGCACTTCAGTTATCCCGTTAGGAGAATCAGGAGATAACCCTTTTAACTCACATGGGTGTTGTAGGTACATTCAAGTTGCTGAAGAGCTCTGATACTAAGATGATTTAGTCTATAAAAGTACATAAGTGTATTAGGAATTCTGTAGCTAGCTGATTCCTATTTCATAACACCCACTAAAACTGGCATATGGAGCTCTTAATCCATAGATAAATTCATTTTAATCCCCAAATCTAGTCAATAGCACTGGTTTCCTTCAAGATCAACACACACGCAAAAATCTATCTATCCCAAGCCATCTGCATTATTATTGGGTTAAGAGAAGCCAGAAAAGGGGGGAAATTAAATAAAAAACAATTAATAATTAAAACCACTTAATTTTAATCATTCATAATTCACCAATGTTTCAGCTGGTGTATTCAAACTTTTCACAAGTAGGTCCTTGCATAAATTCCCACATGCAAAATGTCAGTCATGCTAATTTAGTTTTGCAATTCAGAGGCCAGGGCATGGACACTGTACTTTAAAAGCGTACAGTTAGTTTCAAGCTGAACTATGAACAGAAGAAATCTCTTGAATAAACTAATTGTGGGGTTTTTTTACTGTAGCAGATTACAGTTTAACAAAAGCAGCAAAGATATTGAGGAATGCATACTGCAGAGCAAAGGGGATATAAATTACAATGACAAGAATATAAATAGTAAAAACACCAAAGTAAAGAAACCACATCATGTTAGATATGAAGTGTCCTGTCATAGATCAAACTTCAGCCTGAATACAGTCAACTTACTGAAATGAGTATATCACTCTTGTAGTATGACTAAAGCAATCATCTCATTCATGTGACCTGACAAGAGCTTTCTGTATGTGAGATTTAAGGTGAGAATTTAATAACATCCTTGAGCTAGAGCTAATGTCATCTGGCACTTTAAATCTTTCAGATGGAAAGTTATCAGCAGATAAAAACCTTTTGTTGAGTTCAGTTAGTGATTCAGAGACGTAAATTTGCTGAAATGGCACGACTGAAATGAAAGGTAGTGTTAACATTCATTCTTTTGCAATAAAAAATGAATTTAGGAGCTCAGGAAGGCTGGTGCATAGAGCCCTAGATAAAGCCAAGCATATCCTGGGTAGGTGCTGTTTCAGACTTACTCTTTTACCTCCACATTTCACTTTAAACCTTGTCAGGAGACAAAATAAAAATTATAAAAAAACTCAGCTATTTCACAACTGGGTGTTTTTTAACTAGATAATCAGCTAATGTCCTTCTAGTTGTCCGTGGCACTTGGATGCAGACAAATATTCACGTGGTAGTGGTACAAAACAATTCAACATACTTCATCTGGAAGCCTAAATAAGCCCTAAACTTTAAAGAATGAGAGAACTGGCCTTTTATTTCTGAAAACATTATTTCTATTCTGAAGGGTCATGACTTCTAGTCTTCCCGCAACCTGGATTTGATAGCAAACCTTCATCAGATTATAAGAGGAAAGAAATCAGCTTTTTAAAGGGGGTGAAAAGACACCACCATTAGTATTTTAAAAATCAGTGAGGGATTTTTGAAATGAGTGATTGAGTTGTCTTGCCAGGAGACATTTAGGCCTGTGTACAGTGCCAATAGCAGCAGCAAACAAAGAAAGCAGAGTTAGCAACTGGGCGTACGGTTTGAATAACAACACCAAATCAACTTACAGTTTTTCTTTGATAGATTATTTTCTGGATGAAAGAAATGCAGGGCCTTCATCAAGCTTGACATGAAAGAAGCATTTGATGGAACACCATGTGGGAAAGTGTTTATTAAGCAGGAGAAGACAGGGATTGGTGCAAGGAATGTAGCAGTCAGTTTAAAAAGGAAGTTCTTGGGCAAAATGGAGCTGACTGCAACTGCAGCTTAAAAATCAGTGCAAACCAGTCATGTCTCATATTTTCATATAGCGACTTCAGTTAAAAAAAGGACTGAGGTATGACATTTGCTGAGGGATGTCATCAGTAAAGATGAATATCAGAATATTGCGTGGGAAGAACCTGAGACGTTCAAGAACAGGAGTAGTGGAAATGGAATCAAATTGCATAGTACCACCTTGCACTTAGAGACTAAGAACAAGAAGTTTTTCTCTAAGCTCAGAACTCATTAGCCAGGATGACAGAAGGGGAAAAGGCCTGGGGGTATTAATGGAGGAAAAGATGACTGAGCCATGATGGAAAGTACAGTCCTTGGTTGTTATCAGATAAAATGTTTCTGGTAGAAACAGGGAAGTATCAGTGCCATTGAATAGCTCATAGATGCCACAGAGATGGTTTCTGCAGTACCCTTCGAGGCAGTCATATTTAAACAAAGAAACATTTTTGAATCTAGAGCAGGTGATTAGGATAATCAAGGAAATGAACAGCTTCATCTTCCAAAAGGATGTGAACAGAAGTGAAACAAAGGCATCAGGAGATATGAATGCTGTCCTCAAGCACAGCAGAGAATAAACACCTACTAGGGAAGATGCTGACTTATGCTAAAGGACAGTGTGGGCACAAAAACCCATCAGTTTGTCATGATTGCATATTAAGATGGAGATCAGAAGAGGAGACAGGCAGAAGAGCTATCTTCTTACGGGTAAGTGGTAACAAGAACCCAAAGAGAACAAGAACTCCTTCTAGTTTTAAGGTGCAGTGTGATCTCCTTCCTGAAACGATTATAAGACATAAGTACTTGCAAAACAATGGACTTGCCTCAGCCCAGGTACTCCCTTCCACTCCCATTTCTCTGTGCATTGCTCTTTAAAAGAAAATACTTTTTCCCTCCCCTCGCCACTCCCCCCCCCTCCAACC
>VZTV01121931.1:1148-14666 GCA_013400875.1 Anhinga rufa
TGCTTTGGAGATGAAGGCAAGGTAGTGAGAGCACGAGGAACAGAGCCTGCAATGTGCAAATGCAGCAGCTCTCGTCTAGGCCCAGGGGAGGTATTGGGGGAATCCATAGCAAGCGACCAGAGGAGCAGCCAGAGCAGGCTTCCAAGATCTATGCATGCAAATTTCCCTGGCTTTCCCACCTAGAGAGTGAGTAGCTCCAAGAGGTCTGCTCTCTCCATCCTTCCTCCCAGGTGAGATGCTCAGGTTGGATATTACATTTGCCCTTGGGGACAGGACCCAGGTTTCTCTCCGTCTAATGCTTTTCATCTGGAAGTGAAGGTACTGGCACAGAATATAGCAACAAGTACAGTGATGTTGGTATACGGAGTGAGTAACAGGCCTTTTCATTAGTTAGGCAGCATTTGGAGGACACCAAAGGAATGCAAGTTCTGCACTCGCACTGCACAGATACAGGGTTTTTTTTTGCCTGGCACAAGGGAGCAGTGAAGGCATAAGTTATCAAGGTATTACAAACAAATTACAGCATTGCTCTGTTTTCACATGTGAAACCTGAGTCTCACACCACCCTAGATAATTCCTCTGTGAAAGCAAGTCCTCAGATAGCCTGTACCCTCAGATAGCCTGTACCCTCAGATAACCTAGTGATTACACCAGCTTTAATCATCTGGATTTGAGATGAAATGCAGGTGGCCAAGTTCAGAGACTGCTGCTGTGGCAGCTTTCTTCTCCCCCCTCACATCTCCCCTCGCACCACAGTCCCAGCTCTGCCCCTTCACACCCCTGCTTCTGCTGTGGGTGCTGGGAAGGCTGCAGGACATAGGGATCCTTGGAAGTGAGGGAACCTGAAATGGGACAAGGAGTGGGAAAGGATGGAGTGTCCCACTGCGTGTGGGAGAAATGCATCACATGAGCTAACACATAAAGAGTTTTGCTCCAGATCCCCCTCCCCTTGTGAGGGACCACTTC
The DNA here is from genome assembly GCA_013400875.1 of Anhinga rufa. Taxonomy (NCBI): domain Eukaryota; kingdom Metazoa; phylum Chordata; class Aves; order Suliformes; family Anhingidae; genus Anhinga; species Anhinga rufa. The sequence continues at coordinate 2,115 of VZTV01121931.1, forward strand.
ATAGGGGTGTTGTTAAAGTTTTGCACCAGAGTTATTACAGTGCAACAGTATGGTGCAAACATGGTGCAAATTAGATCCGCTGAACTCCAGGTTGGGCCTTGAAATGCAAAAGGATTGGGAGAGGGTTGTGGAAAACGCCTTTTTTTCTTTTACTCACAGACACACATAACAGCAGCATTGTTCAGGAGCGGGTTTGTTGCCCACAGGCTGCGAGCTACACATGCAAAAAGCCCTCTCTCTGAACACAGTAGGAGAACACCGCAGGACCAGAATGACCTTGCACCAGTCTTCCTGGGCAACAGGTTCGCTCATAAAATCTGCATCAGAGGCTTCCTTGCAATTAGGTCATTCAATCTTTGATCATTTTTCTGTTCCATAAGGTACAGAAAATATTTACATTCAACACGCAAGTTCTTTCTTCAATTCCTTGACAGCAGACCGCTTTAATTATATGTGTGCTGACAGGACTACAGAGAGATCCCATGTGACCACAGTGGAAGGGAAGAAAGCTTATCATCAGGTGACAGAAGAATGCCCTTATTGTTAGTGCCAATACTTACAAATAAAGCTTGCCAGTGTGTCATATACCGGCATAAATATACCACTCCTGTGGCATTGAGCTAATATGTTTATAATAAAATAAGAACGGAGGAAGGGCTGCATCTGAACTGCTTCCCCAGGGACACATGCACCTCAAGATCTAGCACGGATTAGCTGTGAGCTGTGTGACCCACAACACGAAGTATCCCAATTAATAAAACATTTGCTAATATGCTCAGAGAAGGATCTGTAAACCTCCCTGAGTCCTAGTCTTCACTCCCTCACCCCAGCTGCTGTTATTAGTTATGCTGCAGTAGCTCCTAAGAGTCCTAAGCCACCCGGCAGGACCTGATTGTGCTAAGTGCTGTGCAAACACAGCAGCACAAAATGGATTCTGCTCGGAAAAGATGAGCTTGCTTCCCAGCCTGGCTGCCACTGCAATAAGTTCAAGGAGTAACTCCAGCTTTATTGCAGTGCAAGTTAACAGAATTAGATCCTCCGAGCTTAGATTTGCATGTGAGAAAATAACAGTATTTGTTAGATTGTGACTTCTCATCAGAGGGCACAGGGGGGTATTTTTATCAAGCCGTCTACTGCACTTCAGGAAATAATCTGGACTTTTGCTCCTTACTGTACTTCAGCAAACCAGCCGCTCCGAAGATCAATACATTTTGCAGTGAAATAGGATATAATCTGCATTGTAGTCCGTAGAAAGTTAATCAGTAAGTATAGCGCAAAGCAAATAAGGAACTGGGGAGAGGCACAAAAGGATCTTTACTCCTGGTGGGACGTGCTGCCTGGGCAGCACCCACGCAGCTTCCCATGCAGGAAGAAGCAGTGTGCTGTGCAGGCAGGGAGGAGGATGGGATGGAGGAAGGTGCCCTGCTTCTCATGGAGCGAAGGGGGATGAGTTGCCTCTGACTGGGCTTTTGTATACCAAGGGGTAGCAGCTTTCCAGGAATTCATATGATTTTGCAGGTTTCTGTGTCATTTCTGGTGTTGGTTATTTCTCATAACTACATCAGACACAGGCAAAACGTGAAATTCGAGGTTCAGATGCGGGCGCTGAGGCAATATATTGTGGTAGCTGTGTGATTTGAATCACTGTATCTATTACAGGTATGTCACTGATGTATTTTAAAATGAAGCGTGTGCAAATAATTTAACAGTGCAGTTGACCCATTCACAGCTAAAGTTATGAGGGACTTAATATGTAATAGGTTTGTAAGACAAGGAGTATTTTGGAAGCATGTATTGTCTGGCTGAACACTGCAAATGTGATCTCTGATTCCTTCTGGAAGCCCACCATTTTCTATAGTTCATTTTTCACACCAAATTGGTATATGATTATTAAGAAAACCAACAATCTATCCAAAACCTAACAGACAGTGAACTATGTTATAATTTCCTTTTCATGGTTTGCCCTTTTTGGTTGACAGCATCTATCCCCATGATACATTGTACCTTCATCTGCCCTGATCCTGCAAACATCTATGAGTCAATAACTACATCAAGCAATCTCTTCTTACCAAAATACATAGGTAGTCACAGAATGGTAACTTTAGGTTAATTCAAAGACTGATCCCAACATTAAGGCAATACATAGATATTAATACAGTTAGTTTTACAGCTGCTACTGATGGATTTCCACTGTAGAAAAAGAGACCAATTCCTACCAGCTAAACAGCTATGGATAATACATTTGAAAACAGATCTGCTACCATGTTGTGACACTGCTTAAGGATAGTAGCAAGTTCTCCATTCCTCTTGGAAGGACATATGTGCAGGTTTTTCTAGTGAACGCAGAGCAGAGCACTGCACAGAAATATCACAGAAGCTGTGGCTTAGCTCTTGTAATGATTTATTTCTGCATCCACCACAAATGCTAGTGAATATATCTTCCTTAACCCCATTCTTCCCTCTTTAGAAAAGTGATACTTCTGTCCAGTTGATGGAGAACTATGGAAGAAAAAAATATATATGTCTTGATCAAGGTATTTCTGGACTTATCCAAGAATGCAACTACAACCTGAGTTCTGGATGACTGCATGGTTGTATCACGAACCTGACATTTGATTGCAATCACCTTATTTTCCCCTGTCTAAAATGGGGTTGCAGGCATTTGGTTATCTCACAGGATGAGTTGAAATAGATGCACTAGTGCTTGCCAAGCTCTTTGAGAATATAATGGTTGCTTTGCATCTTGTTTCCTTTTTAAAAAGAGTAAAGCCTGGAGGTGTTGCATGGCCATTCACACCAGATAAGGTACTGAATAGATGTATCTAGTATAATAATTAACAATGAAAATGCTTTCTTGTGTTTTGCACCTTTGACAATGCTATTGTGCTCATGTTTGTAGACTTACAGAGCAAACCACCTTTATTACCCTGGAGATCTGGGTGGTAGGCTCCCTTTCTCACTCTTTCTAGAAAACATTTTGTATTCTGTATAAAACAACAAAACTTAAGAGAAATCTAAGGGCAGAAACTGAATTATCAGGAGTTTTCATGCCTGACTGCTTGCTCACTTGCTTTTGGTTTTTTTGTTTGCTGTTTTATAGGCTTTTATTTGGGGACCTATATTTCTAGCACACTGAGCTGCACTTTGACCATATACTTCAGAGCTGCTGGAAACGGCTGGGGGGCAACAGCCTGGTTTCTACTCAGGGAACCATATAAAGCACACAGAGGACTGGAAGGGCCCTCAAGAGATGTCTCGCCCGTGCCTCACCTTGCGCAAATGTGCTGCAATGCTGACATAGGCATTGCCGTGTAAAGACAGCTTGGTCCCTGTGCTCTGCCTGGATTGCCTACCACTAGCAGAGATGGGGGTCCTGCAGCCTCTGACTCTTGGCTTCCCAGCCCTGCTCACGGGGGATTCTCTTCTGCAGGGTTTGCTCCTCCTGTCTTACACATCCTTGTCTATGCTAATACCAACCACAGTTTTGCAGACTGTTAGAAAACACATTAACAGGGGACTATAGAAGGGAGGGACGACTAAACACAGAGCTTTTCTTCCAATTCATACAGGAAGCAAGTGCAAATTATTACCATTTGTATCTTTTTGCAAAGCAATTACCATTCTAGGGTGATCGGAGGGCGATCACCTGGTGATACACAACAGACCGTTTATGTCACCAACAGATCTGTTGGGTTTTCTTACCACGAATGGAGAACTCAAAAGATTTGTGCCAACAGAACCAATTCCCTCTCCTTGGAGTAAGCTGCTTTGCATCCAAGCACTAGTGAGAAAAATGAAGAACATAAAGGCGTACAATGATAGCACATCACCAGCGCTGGCAGGTAACACATTAGGTCTGGGATCTGTGATCATTATCAGATCCAGGCACATCTAGCTCACCAAAAACTGATCCAGATCAGGCCTTGGCACACAGCCATTTCTTTTTCTTGAGACTGTAAATACACTCCATAGGGATTTCTGCCAACTTTGTATTTTCAGTCTGAGGACAGGCAACTTCTAATCCGATATAAAGCCTGCAGGTACCTTGTTAACCCATCACCACTTTTCTTGAATGAACGCGAGCAAGCAGAGTGAGCCGATACCAGGCCGGTGCTTTGCAATAGGTGGCCGTGGCAGTCTCAGCTGGTGACAGGAGCCGTAAAGCTGGATTTACTGTCTCTGTGGACTGTTGCCATAAACATAACCTCATGCTCTGCCATGATTACCTAGGCTTCCCCGCCTCCTTTGCTCCCAATTTTAAACAGGAGACGTTTGTGGCATGAATACACCTGACACAGGACAGAAAGATCTCATGCTTTTTGCTGGATACCACTCTGATAACCTCGACCTCACCTGGGCAAGCCCCTTCATGGGTAACGAACTGCTGTTTTGGTGGGACGTGTGCCAGGAGTTTGCCTGCCCAGCCATGGCAATCCATGCTTGTTCCCTGAAACACCCCCCGCCAGACCCCTGCAGCACGCACCTGACTTAACTGACAATTTTTCATCTTCTCATTGATTAACTATCATGAGGAGGGAACAGCATAATCAATGAACCGCTCTGTTTTTTTCAGTGTATGCAGCCCCCATAGAAATCCTATTATTTTCAGGTTTATTACTTTATGTTCTGCTTTTATTGTCTCTCTGAAGGAATGCTACTTCCTAATTAAGTGCATCAAAACCGTAATACAGCAACCCAAAGTATTTTCTTATTTTATTTCCCCATAAAGGATTATTGCCACAAGAGTGACTGTCACTAGGCAGTTATATCACTATTAGCAATACACATTTATATTATAATAATACTCAGACCCCGCATTTGTGATGAGACCCTGTTGTTCAAGACCCTGGAAACCCACAGAAGTTCATAAGCTTGTGTTCCAGAGCACTCCCAGAAATAACCACACACATTCTTCATGCTTTTCCTCAATTTGTGGCATCGCATTTAATTTTTGATTGACAGGCCCAATACTGACATAATTTGCCAATTTCTGGTCCAGATGCAATTTGGTTATTTGAAAAGAAACCCTCTCCATAATGGTGTTGTTTGAATCAGCATATCCATCAAAACATGTATTTGGACGTACTTCAGTTCAGGCTTGTACAATCTGAGCAACAGACAAACACATTATAGACCCTGGTATTTTTAACTGAAGGCAAAAACTGCCCTTGAAGCTTCTAATTAGTTAACATATACCCCACTTAACAACCAAAGACAGATAGGATGGACACGTCATATTTTCACATTACTGTTTGCGTTGCAAATGTGTTCTGGTGATGAGCGAGAAAGATCCCGGTTGCATATGCGTTTTGCAGGAACGCACCAAATCCTTCAATTACATTTTGCATCCTGTCTACATGACATTATTTAGAAAAATTAGGAGAAACATTTCACTCCCTGGAAGCGGAGGTCAAGGGTGAGAGGGGGCAATTGCTCACTCCAACCATGAGTGTGTGTGAGCAGAGACTGCCATTCCCTTCTTTATCTCAAGGCTGCAGCCTGGAGGGTGCAGCCCAGAGCATCCCTAGCACCAGAGCACCCCTAGCACCAGAGCACCCCTACCTAGCACCAGAGCACCAAGCAAGCTTTCCCGGTACCTTGTAATTTCTGGCTGTATTCTGTCCTGTCAGACTGACTCCTCCTCAAAGTGCCATGGTCCCCGCTGGCACCGGTGCTCTCCACCACGGGCTCCGTCCTCCTCCTCTCCCCCATGTACAGCTTGTTCCTCAGGAGGGCCAAATTCCTCCTCCTGCCCACCGCGCCTTCCTTCCCTGGACAGTCCATGCTCGCCATGGCCAGTCTTGCTTGGTGGCAGTGGTGGCAGGGGGGCAAGAGCTTGATTTTTAGGGAGGTGAACTCGGTGCCTAGGTGAAGGCTGGTTGCTTTGGGCTTGGTTTTGGAGCAGGGCTCCGCAGGGCCCCGTGCTCAGCCCTGCCACCTGTGCCGAGCGGCTCCACCCCCGGGAAGCTGCCGCCCCAGGCAGCGTTTGCATTCACCTGCCTTATGTGCAAGCATGCCTGGCGGGGCCGGCTTCAGAGCCAGCCCCAAAACCGCAGCCACGCACAGCCTGCTTTCCCTGCTTTGGGTCACACTCCTCGCCTCACCGTGGGGCCGTGGGTGCCGGCACCCCAAAGCGGAGTCACATCCTCCCAGCTTTGCCTGGGCTGCCCCTGCCGTGCACCAGCAGGGAGATGCCCGAGTGCGGCAGGGCACGGCCATGCTTCCATCGGACGCCTTCCCTCTCGGTCGGGGCAGCGGGGAAACAGAGAGCAAGGCAAATGGGAAGGGGAGGCCAGCCACCCCCTTCACCCTTGCTCCTTCTCTTCCCTGGGGCTAGTGCCCAACCTGCAGCCTGGTCAGGACCCCAACTCCTAATGTACCGAATTGCATCTGCCAGGCTCCTGAGCCCACCGAGAGGTGTAGCCTGTAGGCTGGAAACTCCTGATCTACAGGTTTGAAGGGAGACAATCCCCCAGGACAAGGAAGAAAAGATCTGGGAGGGACATGAAAACCCCTCCAGGAGGGGGGAAGCAGCATGGAGCTGGTGCTTGTCTCAAACCAGGCTGTGCCCTGCTTTACACTACGCACTGAGAGGTGACACAGAAGCCTGCCTGCAGAGGCTGTCGTAACAAATCACCGTGGCCAAGGAAGTGGACAACAAAACACCTGCTCATAATACCTCTGGATTGGCCCCTGGAAAAGATCTTATTATCCTGTCTGTTAGCAATGGCCTCTGGCACGCAGGCACCGTCTAGTGATCCTCCGTAGCGCCGGTCTAATCAAGCTCATGTTAAAACAGCAGGAGCTGCTGGCATCTAAGCTTGGACCGGACTTATCCTGGGAAGAGCCCCAACAGCCATCAGCAGCAATCACTGCCACTGCTGTGATACCCACCCCCTGCGGCCCTGGCTGCCCTAGGAAACGCCTGGTGGGAGCCCCGCTGTGCAGCCTAATCGGTGTCAGTCCCACGCACGCTCATTGCCACAGCATCTGCCGGGGGGACACAACTAATGTCCCTCTGACAAACGCTGGCAGAGCGTATTGCTTTAGCATTGCCACGCTGTGTCCCCGAAGGACTGCGTAGTAAAGAACAAGCAGGGATGCAACGTAGTAGTGTAACCTCGCTTCCAACTTTTATTTTTCTTTAAGAAGCTGGTCCTGCGATGCAACCTCCTGATCAAAGCCCCTCGTTTCTACCCAGCAATGAAAGGAAAAGGTTATGAAACTGTTAAGCAATTTACTACGTCAAATTGCAGCACCGTGCCAGTGCTGCACAAAGTGTCCAGCCCAAACACACAGCCTGGCAGAGAAATAAAGCTGAGGGGGCTACTGGGAAGACTTTGTGCTCGTGCAGAGAAGTCACATATTACGTAGGCAATTCACGTGTTACATCTCGCCTTCTCTTTGATATTTCCTAAGAAACTCTTTGTTTTGCAAGTCAGACCACAAAAGTTCCTTGAAAGGCAGAACATTGGTGACAGTGGGGAGAGGCGAACGTAGGGACTGACCGGTGACACCCTTGTGACAAGCACCAGAGCCCCAGCAACAAGTAAACAGATTAAGGTGGGAGTTGAGGGAAATCAGCTACCCCATTTCCTTACACTGGGGAATTCCTGAGGGTTTTTTTTTTCCAAAGCAATGGCTTGTTTGTCAGCAAGGGTGGTAAAACTGGTTTAAACAGTCACCACCCTGACTGCCCCCCTCCCCCGGATAATTTTGTTCCCACTTTTGCTGCAGGGTGTAAACACCCGCATTTGAGACGAGATGGAGGAACTGATCTGAACTCCCTCCCCCCCTTCCCCTGGGCTGTTTTCCATCTGGATCTGTGCTCCGGTTTAGTTCATTACCCAGCTACGCAAGCAGTTGTGGCAGCCTAAGGCAGGGGATGATGCAGGGGCACATGTGAGCAGCTGGAGGTAGGGCTGACAGTTGCTTAAGCCAGCATTGCCCTGAGAAGGTATTTCCCCCAGCCAGGATTTTATGGTGTCATGCTTTTCAGAAGACACAGGTCCCATCATTTATATGAGATTTCATTATATTTATTTAAATTAAGATGGTTTGGGAGAGAACTGGGGAATATATTTTGGCTGGGTGGAGGTGGAAGAACAAACCTTATAAAATTCTTGGCTTTGTAGACTCTCTGCCACATATGCAGAGTTACAGCCAAGATAGGAAATAGTAAAGTTTGTTCAGGTGTTTATTACGACAGCAACCTACCCACAGGCAAAAGTTGTCTTCCTCTTCCTCCTCAACTCAGTCGCAGGGTATGAAAAGGTATGTGTTCACTCAGCAAGGGAACAGTTGCAAGGAAAGCCGGCTGTGGTCTGCTGCTGCCTTTGTGCTCACCATGGTTTATCAGGCTTCAGCCAGCAGCTCTATTTCTGAGGCAGCCAGGAGCCCAGAGCTAGCTTACACCGCAGTTTGGAAATGTAGATGAGTACTTTCTGCAACCTCAAAATATCTCCTCTGCGCCACTCAGCATGGAAAAGGCTGAAAATAGCATGTCTCCAAGTGAGGGGGACACATTCAGGGCCGGTGGCTTCCCTATCCCCTCTGAAGGGAGGGAGGTTTGAGACACATCCAGGTTTATCCATCGTTTCATTAAATCCAATGATTGTTTTACACCAGTGGGCTGTGCCAGTGCAGCCAGTAGGAGGAATATGTAAAAACAGTCAGATGTGTATTTGAGCAAGATACCCCTATAAACTCTTTCTTACTGTTTACTATACTTTACCTGGACTATAACAAAATGCCACAGAACACACGGTCAGAAGTGCATGTGAAGTACTTGGCTTCAGCTGCCACTCGCAATAGTACAAGCAGCCCTCGCTCAATTTCCAAATGACTCCTGCTCCCTTCTGGCTCCAGTAACATCTGATGGTCAAGCAGTATCAAAGCCACTGATCTGTAAGACAAGAGGAATATTTGGCATCTACGCAGACAAAACGCTCTTTTTCCAATTAACATGAAAATCTCTTTAACCACTGTATGCTGTGCTCATTTAATTCTCCTCAGCAAACTGGAATCCAGTTGATGCGAGCACTCACATAGGAGTTATTTGCACAGAAGCCACCCTGTTTAAGAGACAGAACAGGTGCTGGTGTCAACACAGAAAATATTGGCATTGTGTTCCCAAGCAACTGTATTAGACACATATAAGAGCCTATTGTTGTACGGTCAATGTTAACCTTTATCTCGGTCCTGAGCTATAAACGAACCGGGAGCGCCATCAAGACTGATGGCCATTAAGTAAGCAAACAGTTATTTGTTTTCTTGTAATACCCCACAGCTGTTACAGAAGATTTCTTTATAACTTAGTATTGCAGAGCATTTATGAAAAATGCTAAAGAGGGTTGACAACCGTGCCTGTTCCCTTGGACTGGGAGGTACAGACCACTGCTGGAGTCCTGCGGCAACAACACCACACTGCCATTTTCAAGTTCATTCACTGCAATGGCCAGCACAGCCATGAAGCAAAAAGAGACTCTCAATATGCAGCTGCAGAGTGACTTCACCAGCCAGCACAAATTTTGCCCACGTAAAGAGATTACACACGACAGGCAGTGGAGGAGCAGAAAGGTACATGGTACTGCTGCAGAAAGCTGTCCTACCCTCCTCACAGGTGAAGCGTGACAGCAAAGAGCATAGACATCTCTATGGCTCCCCACCTCCATACAAGGAAGCCTAGGTGCATATAAAAGCAAGCTCGTATCTCTTGTCACTCTGCCTGTATGCACGAGTCATAGCAAAGATGTTTTCTGAGGGACAAAAAGTTGAGGCTTTGATAAGAGCACTCACATGTAAGGCCCACTGAGGACTTTGAGCACTGGGAAGTCACTAGTACATACACACCCTACCTGTTTGCAGCTATACTGGTAAGATAAGAACAGAGTGACGGGTGGGGATAAAAGCAATAAAAAGGGAAGGCTTAAGGACAGGTAAAACTGGAGTCTGGAAAAAATAATTTATTTTTTCACAAAGAATGAATCAAAATTACTTTGAAATATACATAGAAAAAAAAAACTTCAAACACCTCTCAATAGTACAAAAAGAGAAAAAAGCCTGTCTTGTAGGTGAAAAGTTATTTAGTGTGGCAGTGTCACCTTCACTTTTACTGTTGATCTTGCCAGACTGGTGATTCCTGTAGAGAAACAGGTCTTTAGAAATAGGTGCACAGCGATAATTTCTTTTAGCCCTATGCGTTTCTCATCTAAATATTTGTAGGAGAAATTAATAAAGCAGCTGCCTGCCAGGGCTCAGGCTAGGCTGTGGATATTTTTAAGAAGGCATGGCTCAACCTATCAGGCTATGCAATCCATCTCCTCTGACTGCTGCGATGCTTTCTTACTCTGAACAAAGACTCTGCCCTAGTTTACACATACAAAAGGCTGACACGCTTTATGCCTACGGAGAGGGACCTGGCTCTCAAATGAAACACCTGCCGGAGAGGAGAGGGGATGCTGAGAGAAGGGTCAACAGGGCTTGAATTGTCCTTGCAGCGCCAGTGGATCCGTCACTGTCCAGCCGGGGCTTTGTGTCAGCCTGTGAAACAGGCTCGGAGCGGGGCCAGCTCCCACAGACACACCTCTAAGGGCAGAGCTGCTTTGAAAGGGCTAGGAGGTGCGGAGGAGAGGGGAACTCCTCAGGAACCGAGCAGCCCTTTGATTTCTTCAGGGTTGCAGCCGTGCAGTTATTTTCTAAGGAAAATAACCTGACTGTTGATCAAGTAGATGGCACTGTGTTATCAAAGCTAATGAGGAAAGACAAGTAAGCGAGCGAGGCATGGATAAAAGGACAGGAAGATGAATCTTCATTATTGTTATGATTCGATGTAAAATAGAGGGGTGTAGAAATTACCAAAGATGAAATATTTTCTGTGGGATTCTTTGAGAACCTTACGACTGGCAATTCACAAATCAAGAGGGGAATGGAGCCTAGAAAAGACTATCATGAGCAATAGGCGAGATTTTCCTTCTAGGTCCCGATTTCGAATGATTATAGATTCGCAGCTTTGCACTAAAACTTCATGTTTCCAGACAGTATTTTTATAGCTGAACTGGAATGTTGTTTCTCCCTCTCTTTTTGTGTATGTGCACGCATGTGAAAGAATGAATGAAAGAATGAACAGGAACAAAGACTATTTGCTGGTTTCTGTTTTGTGATGGGGAAGTTGCTTTGGAGTAACAAAGATAAGAGTTTTTTAAAAAAATTAAGTTCAGCTCATACTCACAAACAAGTTTTGGTGGGAGTTACAGTAGGCTGACAATCCTTGGTTCACGGGGCTTAAAATGAACTCAGTACAAATACCTGGGGGGAGGAAGTGGGCATACCCTACAAAGCTTGACTCGGACACAGTGCCCTGGACTCTTGATTGGCAAATCACTTTCTAGGCAGAGGTCCAGAGAAGTTAATCTGGCAAGTGAAAATCCTAACATACATTACGGGGAGCCTAACAAAAAACACAGTTAAAAACAAAACTAACAGCTCAGAGAAACAATTTATTCAGAAAAAAACAGGGTGTAAACTTGACATCTTCCTTCCTATACACAGTAGTGACTATTATGACTAAACACTAATTTTGCATAAATACAGAGAATCAGTCTTTTTAAAGAAATAGGGTTACTGGAGTGAGTTCACTGCTACAAAAAAGGGTTCACAATCTTACCCAAGGTACTTAGTTTCTTTGGGATAGGAGCCTCTGTCTTTATTCACACTGAGATGGAAAGAAACATAAGCTGATAAACCTAGTTCTAGTTAATGAAAGACACTATTTGTTCCTTTTAGTTAGATGATGGAGCCTTCTGCTGCCCTCAAGCATTCATCAGCGCGTAAAATGCAAATACGTGTGTGAGTAGCTGCACACAGACATCCTCTCCCAAATCCAGCTGTGCCAGTGAAAGAGGTTACTGACTCCAACAACTCATCCTCCTCCTCTTGCTGCAGACTGCCAGTGCGAAGATCTGCAGGAGTTGTTCATGCTCCTTAACTTGCTTCAGTTAAAAAGCCGCCTGACTAATTCAGCCCACGTCCCTAAACTAAACTGACTCAGCTAGCCTTGCTCGGCTTGGTCTGAACTAGGGAGCACTGATACGAGCTGATCCATCAGCACCTTGGTGAGATGATCGCAGCCGAACGAGCGAGCACTGGCAAGCAAGTACAGGCAGTGACCTGTTACACCAAGGCAGCTGGACAGGGGGACGGCTGTCCGCGACTGCTGGCCTTCTGCACACAGGTAGCAGCAAAATAGGAGGCTGGCAGGAATTGATTCTTTCAGATTAATGGTCGTCTAAGCCATGGAGATAGAAGTTATATTACAGCAAATGTTAACGATAATGATGTGATCACCAGTCAAGAGCATACGCACTGAAATAGCACATAGTGGTACTAATGAAATTCTTCAAAGCCTTATTAGCTGAAAAGACGAAAATTATTTTCATTCAGGAGGAAGGGAAACTGGGTTTTTAAAAAATGATATTATAGATAATGTTTTCTGCATTTAATTTGCACAGCCTTTTCATGGGCAAAACATTAATTTTATATATGTGTGTGTGT
>VZTV01121939.1:0-40166 GCA_013400875.1 Anhinga rufa
AGAAATTTTTCCTAATATCCAAAAGGATATTCCTAATATCTAAAAGGAGGATACCACTCACCAGCTGGTCTGCAGCATCCTGCCTCTCCTGGTCCCTGTGGGGTTTTCATTGCCCCATTCTGTCCTTTTATTTGGTAAAGACACTGGCCCACCAGCCTTAGAAATTTGCCGTTCCCCCTTTTCACCTCAAAGTACACGGTTTATTTCTAGGGAGATATGAGTGAACCCTGCCCATACTCAGAGCCAGCCAGACCCCACAGCACTGTGTTAGTAGAGAGCTCAATCCCTGCTTGATGGATCCTGTCGCTCTGTAAAGTGCAGCTCCCGGTTTGGATCCCAATTACTCCCATTTGCAACATTTCCATGTTGACTTCAGATTGCTGTAGGAATTTGGCAGTCCATGGGGTTCTCCAGTATATTTTGCAATGCCAGGCCTCTGGATTATCATCCCTTGGCAGTAAAGGATGGCCAAGACTTAGCCAGCTGGTGTTTTCATTGTGTAGGAGGGCATGGTCTATTTGCAAGAAGGACCAAGCACCAGCATGTCGACTCTGTTGCCTGATGATCAGAACATCATGCCTGCTAGAAACCAGCAACTGTATTAGGTCATGGAGTCCAGCAGTCCACCTTCAGGGGCCCGTGCCTTGTCAGGTCTTGTTTCAGAGGGTGCAGGGTTTTGCGTGCTGGCCTGTCAGTGGACAGTTATACAAAGGATAGAGATGTTGGTTCTGACCCTGTTGATCTAAACACTCCCTGCTGGGGCTGTAGCACAGGGCTGACTGAAGTGTAGCTACCTTTGTGAGCTGCGTGGGGAATGCGTGACAAGATGGGGAGCAGGGCAACTATCAAGGATGGGGCGTTGTTTGGAGGTGTGTACGGTTGGGGTTTATACAACTGGCAAAGGGTGTTGAGTAGCTGCTTCCTCCTGTCTTTGGAAGGGAATTGGGCTGGGACAGGCAGACCATGCCAGACACCCTGTGCCTTGATTTGGCCCATAATCTTCTTGACCTTACTCAGTCCATAGAAAATGCAATGGTCCTTCTGAAGCCAAGAGAAGACTTAGCACCCTTTATAGACCCAGCAAGTTGGTGTCACGTCCCCTTAAACTGGACAAAGCATGGGAATTCTGCAGTTTGGGACAGATTTTATGGCCTTTCCTATTAATATTTCTGTTGCTGGTATCCTGAGTCTCAGGTTCTATAGAGGTGTAAAAGGAGGAGCTGGTAAGATCCCTTACAGGTTATGAAGGTCATGTGGGACAGATCTTTTCCAGTCTGTCACCTTGCACTGCCACAGTGTACAGGTGACGCTCAGTGCAGGATCCAGCCTACAGCCCTTTCTGCACAAGCGCAAGGGGATGCAAGGATTGCAGGATGGGGTTAATGCTCTGCCAAGGCATCCTTTGTTCTGGGCAGGCTGCTGAGGTTTGGAAACGGTGCACTAAGAAGCGAAGACCACAAAATATATACGTCCGCACTTTATGATGCTGATTTTCATTTCAACAGCTGTTCCATTTGGAACGGATGAACATGTACTCCGGCTTAGTAGGAGTCAATTAAAAATAAACGGAGGGAGAAGGATTGGTGTTGGAGCCCAGCGACGCTCATCGGACATAAAAGTTGCATCCTTTCAAGCCTGGATTTTCTCTCCAATTTGCCACAGGCAGCAGGATCTAACTCGCAGCTCTCATTAGCATAGAAATGCTGTTGGTTGCTCTGAATTCCTGGCCCCATCGCTTTGTTCCTGCTCTTGGCTGGAGCCTCGATAAAACCGCCTCCTGGCCTATGGGTCCCCTCCGCCTGCACAGCCGGGCTGATGCACGGCTGGGCTGGGGCGCCTGGTCCAGCTGTCCCCTTTCCCCACACTCCCTGGTGCTCCTTTTCTAGAGTAGATCTTGAAGTCAGATCTAGTAGATAAAGTCAGGTCAAGTAGATCTAGAGAGGCCGCGGCTGGGGCGGCAGATTGCCTTGGCCTCCTGGTGCGATGCTGGGACCAGAGCAGGGGGGGAGGAAGGAGCAGTGCCTGCCTACCCGGGAGGATTAGACAGCAGACAGCAGACATCTGCAGGGAGCGGCAAGGGGGCAGGGAAGGGCTGCTGTCTTTTGTTGCTGCTTTTCTACCTCATGTGGCCTGAATATGGCCATTGGTTGCAGCCCGCCTTGGGTTTTTTTCCCTCTGCTTCCCCAAAGCTCTGAGGAAAGAAAACTTTGGCTTAGCCCTGCATCTGCACAGGTGGACATCCTGCTGTCTCGGGTGTGCAGGAGAGGAACACTTTGTGCAGGAGAGTTTAATTATAGATAGGACTCCTATAATGTCGCTGCTCTTATTCCTGGTCTGGCCACGTATTTTTTGGCAAGAAACCTCGGATCTTTCTGCCTGTTTTTGCCAGCAAGGAATTGCAAGCAAGGTAGGGAAGTACAGGGTCATTCAGGGGCTGTAGGATGTGGTGTGTACCTTCCCAATGGAAAAGAAGTGATGGCCTGCAGTAGAATTTTAAGTTTCCTCCCCTTCCTATTGCTGCTAAATGGATGCTCCCCCTTGAGCCCCTCTCTACTGAGATGGAAAACATAGACAGGTCCTTGTAGCATCAGACTGTCAGTGCCTCCTCCCCTGCAACAAATACACACCTACATGTTACCACTGCCCCTGTCTTGTAGACTGGCTGTTCAGGAGTGGGTGGGAGAGAGAAAAGGCCAAGCATCATTTACAAAGGCTGGATTGAGCATTGGGCCAAAATGCATCATCTTTAAGTGATGAGTCAGAAATCTGATCCACAGGCAGTGTCAGTTTTCACAGAGGGGTAGTATGCAAAGGGAGAAGAAAAAAGGCAAGTGTTTTGCTTAGAAATTTGGGCAAGAACTAGTCTGTCAAAGAGGCTCTGGAGGAGGAGATAGGTTTAGCTGATGTTCTCCTTGTGGCTTGTGATTTGGACTGTCCAGGTTAAGACCCGTTAAGGAGGCCAGAACTTCATAAGCCATTTCAGAAAAGAACAGGCTGTCATGAAATGGGGTTTTCAGCTAGGCAGCCCCTTTAGAAAATGTAGGCCAAGGTATCCTGAACAAGTGTTTTGAGCAGCTATTGGGTAAGTTGCTGAATGAGCAGAGCCCTCTCTTGTAGTCCAGGTCAGTGAGAAAGGCTTGATTTCAGTGGGGATAGGTTCCTGCAAGATCCTGATCTGACATCGAATGGGAATATGGAGCTAATCACCCAGACTCCTTCGTGTCCTATGAAATAAATAGGCACTTTCAGGTTAAGATTCATCCAGCCCAAGGTAGATTTCTTATGCACACCAGGTGAATTATGCGGTAGAAATTTCTCTTCATTGACTCCGCAGTTAGTGCAGACAGACAGCTAAGATGAAGATGTCTGCACCGTGCGGCGTGAGCTGTTTTTCCACGACAGGGACTGCTTGTTGTGCAGGCAGAGTTTCTACTCTCACTTTTCTGCCACTGCAGCTTGTGTGACAGAAAGACACAGGGATGGGAAATTAAATCTGGAGAATAAATGTGAGGTTTATTAATTTATTAATATGACAGAACTATTTACTGTCTCTCCAAGATTCATCTCCTTGCCTGGGTTCCCACACACCAGTGACTTGGTCCCAAGAATCGCGCTACTGTGACAGCGAGGCTGAGAAGAGCCTCCTGAGGGGCATGAAGAGCGAAACACACAGCCTGGGCAGAGAGGGCACAGTGGCATCCTGGCATGGTGGCATCCTGGCACTCAGGCTGGGTGTGCACAGAAAGCTGAGGATAAGACAGAGCAGGAATGACTGGACAGAAGCTAAGCCATCGCCTCCCTTTCAGTTGCTTGTGTGACTGGGTGTAATTCCCAGTACTGTGCTTCCTCTGGGACAGAAGCAGTAGTGTTGCAGAGGACAGTCCAAGCCAGTCCAACCTGGCTACAAATTGGTGTCCGCACTGCAGGAGTTACTCTCCATTCATCTAAAGGAGGGATTGACTCTGAAAGCTGAAGTCTCCTGAGCGTGTCTGGCAACAGCTTATGTGGTTCTTTTGGCTGCTGGGAGGCCTTGCACTCCTGCTTGCACTTCTGCTCCTGTTAACATGTTATTTAACACTAGTATGGGCAGAATCCCGCAGTCCCGCAGGATGCCAAAACATGCTGATGAGTCCCCTGGCTTCAGCCCCTGGCATTATCCATGAAAAAGCCATTTGTCCTCAATGTATGCATTGAAACATTACTGGTTCACTTTATTCTTCATCACCTTCAGCATATCAAGGCCTGGGATTCTATTTAAAATCTATTTGAACAACGGTTCAAGGGTTTCACAATGTCTTGGTGAGGTTTCATAGGCTGTGTATTCAGTCAGTGACTTCTGCATCCCTCAAGATCTTTTGGTCTATTTCTACCTCTTTGTAAAAAACAAAGGCAGTGGATCAAGATCAGTTTTCAGACAAGCTCTCTGCATACTGCATGGACCCTTGGGCCTGATCCTTCCTCGGCAGACAGTAGCAAACAAGGACAGAGTGGGCTCTTTGCTGAGTTGTAGCTAGAAACTACTGTTTGGTGCTTCCAGTTGCTGGAAGTCTTCTCATTCATGTTTATTAAGTGCAGATGTTTCAAGGCGGGGTCGGCAGGGAAAAGTTGCTGCAGTGAGATGGGGTCAAGGGAGCCTCCTCAGCTCTTCCCTTCCCACACACCCAGCTCCCTGTATGCTGTTGCGGAGTTTTGCTGCTCTGAATTTGTCAGGTTGCTCTTTCTGGCAGAGAAGGACAATGGTGTTGTGTGCAGAGGTGTCAGAAGGGCAGAGCAAAAGGCAGTGTGGAGGGTGGAAGGAGAGGAAAAGAAAGAAAGTGTAAGTCAGGTGCGTTTGTGTGCATTTGTGCATGTTTCTGAGCCTGCCACTCTACTTCCCCTTCCTCCCAGGAAAGCAGAGCTGAGAGACGGAGGGGGAGCTTCACAGCCAGCTCTTTGCTGGCTGCCCTTGACATGCGAGAGGGAAATCACCGTGCTGGCAGGGACCCCAAGGCAAGCAGCTCCAGCACAGCTTGCCTCCCCCGCACGCCATCCCCCAGGAGAAGGCACGGGTGCTGCCAGCAGGCCCTGGCACCACAGCTACACTGAGCAGCTCCAAAGAGCCGTGGGCTTTCCTTGGTGCAGTACAGCCCTGGCTGAGCATGCGCTGAAGCTCCGTACCCTGCCTCTGGAAGGCCAGCCCTGGCTCCCAGAAACAGCTGGAGGGGAGCTGGAGCTCTGCTTCTTGGTACATCAGAGCTGCTGAGCTGCAACACAGGTTGAAGTTAGCAGTGGAGCCCAGCACCTCCTCCTTTTGCGTCAGGATCTCCCGGCTCTGCGGATGCTGACATAGCCAGCATCTCCTTCACTGCCTACATGTGTTTGCAGGAAGCAGTGGCCTGGTGACAATGGGACAATTATTAAATGCCTGTGTGTGATCACAACTATGGTTGTCACTGGGAGTTGCTCACCAAGTCATTCTGCACAGCAGTCTGCATCCCAATAGGATGGGTGAGCTGTAGGAGCTTTTTGAAGTCTCTCCTTCATGGGATATAAAAGAACCCAGTTGCTAGCAGGCAGCAGGTTTTGAGCACCACTTCTGCAGGTAATGGCTTTTGACCTAGGTCCTGACTGTCAACCAAGAGAAAGCAGTTGGTGTTGGCAGTAGGAAAGAATGGACAGTAAGTAACATGCCTTGAAGGGGCAGTTCCTCCCTGGTGTGGCAAGCCATGATCAGCTCCTGCCCTGAAGTACAAGGGCTGAAGTGCTGTCTGTGTTCTCCACCTGAGCTCCTCCCCCCCTGTGGAGGGCATCTCTTGGTTTGTGGGGGTGCAGGGCATGAGCTGGACATGGCCAGCAGGGACAGTGTATTGTGCCCAGAGCAAAAGGGGAAGCCTGCCTGTGACTGTAACATGCTTGTGATGATAACAGTGTTGGCCAGCTCCCCCCACATCTGCCAAATCACCCCCTTGCTTGGTTGAGGAGTGCCTCCTTTGTAGAGGGTCCTCTCCACATGTGGTCTGCACTAGGGTGTAGGTCCTGTGGGGCAAGATAGGCCCACCAGGCACCCCAGGGGCTTTGCCACCAGGACAGCTGGTACAGACGAAGGTGCCGTGCCTCCCACTGTGCTCCAGCCCAAGGCAGCTCCTGCACAAATGAGGTCAGTCCAGGAAGCACCGGCCCTGCTCTCTTCCTGCTCTGCCCAGCTGCTCCGTGCTGAGCTGTGTCTCTAGGAAGATTTCTCATTTATGGGCTGGGTTTCTCTTTTGGCTGCTTTGTTTACAGGGGAATAAATGACACAATCAGGCGGCCTGGCCTTATGTGTTGGGAGGGAGGAGAGGATTGATCCAGATCTTCATTGCTGCTGCAATCAGCTTATCTGTTCCCAGAATCAGGGTCTGTAGGGATCAGTTTGGTAGGGAGACTGAGCCCCTGCGCTGCCTGTAGGAAGGGGAGTTTTTGTTTGAGCACAACTGACCCCAGTGTCATGCTGCCGCTGTAGCCAGATTGCTTTCTCAGTTTTCCAGCACTCTCCTTTCTCCCCACTACAGCGCCATGCTTTTCAAGGTCCATCGCTGTGGACAGACACAAGCCAGCCTGTAACTTCCTCCCCTCCTGTTCTCTGTGCATATGTGCTGGCTTGCTCCTTGTCCCGTGTTTCTGGGTGACACCCCTTCCTATGCAGCTCCTGGCGCTCTGCCACTCCCCATATCTCACATCTAGTGTTCCTATTTGCTCAGTTGTGTTATGGTTGGAGGGGGAAAGCAGAGGGAACAGGCACACTACCTGCCCACCTGTGCCTGCCAGCACATGGATGCACACGCCTGACAAGCTGCCGCGGTAGCCATAGCTGAACGTGGGACGGAGAAGGCGGGTAGGGAGCGAGCGTGGGAGAAAAGGGCCTGTGTATGAAATATTCCAAGTGGGGAAAATTGCCATGTTTGCTAATGCTATGAAGGAGGCAGCCTTTTCTCAAGCCCTGGGGCAGATAGGTAGGCAATAAAGGAGAAAAAAACACTAAAAATGTAAGCCGCCAAGCTGACGGCCCAAGCAAGCTGAAACCTGCCTGGTGAGGAGGCTTGTTCCAGAATGGGAAGGGGCAGATTCCTAGTCAGGACAGGCTCTGCGCAGTCCCTTTCTCATGGTAACGGAGCCCGGGGCTTGCAGGAAAAACTGGGCTTTCAGTATCTGGAGGGGAACTCTGCCCATAACCCTTAACCTTGACTTCAGGCTGCTCCAAGCTTGAGGAAGCCTGTGAACCCACTTTATGCCCAGTTTGAAATGCAAGCCCAACCCAACAGTTTCTCTCTGCAGGTCACAACTCACAGAGCTTATCTGGGTCCCATCTGAAGCCACACTAGGGCTAATTTACAATGAGAGTATAAGAGCAGGCTCATTCTAGCACCATGCCAGGACCTTTCACTTGTGCTCAACCATGGAGAGCCCAGCAGAATAGGAATGAGAGACGAAACCTATTTTGGTAGATCCTGCTGTTACAGCTGGATTTTTCCACTACAGAGGACTCATGCAGTTCCAAATATCACCCCACCCCCAGGCTCCACTGATCCTTTCCCTGGTTCATATGCAATATTTGCATCTGTCCTCGATTCTCGCACCAGCAGCTGCATTTAGTGTGTCCACCCTTGCTGAGGCGGGAGAAGGGGAGGGCAGTGGTTTTTCTGTACTAAGCTATCCCTTGTCATTAGGGCTGGGAGCCAGAGTACATTCCTCAGTAAGCCAGCACAGATCCCCCTCTCCCAACATGCACACGTCTCCCTGCTTTGCACACCCCTGTGTTTATGACAGCCCTTGTCTGATGGGACCCAAGCGACGGGGACTGATTCCATGGCTCTTCTGCTTTCCCGCTGACGTTTCTAACTAAAGCTGCATTTCTGGGGCAAGTTGGAGCAGGCAGCCCAGTTTCTGGTTGGACAGGCTTTGTTCGTGCTCTGGGAGAAATGGAGAGGTTGGCTGCAGGCCTCAGCTGGGATGGGAGTTGCATGGTTGTGTCCTGGGAGAGGGGGGATGTGTTACAACTTGCTGCCCATTGCTCCCCCTCTCCCAGGTTCCCCCTCAGGCTTTTGAACTTTGGAAATGTCTTCCTGCAAAAAAGGGTGTGAAATGGTGCCAGAGGGAAGCAAAGAAGGAAAAAGGGGAACAGCAGAACCAGGTCACTCTGTCTTATGGTAGTAAACTTGCTGCAGTCTGAGCACTGAGTGCCTGTTGAGGCTGTACAGTTTGGAGTCATAGGGAAGACCAGCCACCCCCCATGAGCTAATGCTCTGGAATTAAATGGCTCCTAGTCTCCTGTTCCCTTAGGGAATGCCACTCTGGTAGCTCAGGCAGGGCCATGTGAATCCAGGACGGTCCTCCGAGCTCCTAGGGCCCACACATAGCTGGATCTCTGCCTTTGGGGTCTAGGCTCCAGTGGTGGAAGCCAGCCTCCACCTTGCCTTGCTGCACCCACTGAGAGCTCTGCGCAACTTAAACCTATTTCATAGACAGCTGGACATTTGATGGATAGCTTGCAATAAAGGCAGAGGAGCATCGTGGGTCACCTTGAACATGGGGCTGAGGGACCTGGTTTCCCTCCATCATATGAATCAGCCGTGAGACAGGGCAGTGCTCACATATGATGAGAAGGAATAGCATTGTTTCCCTTTCCCTACTTCCCTCTCTTTTATTCAGCTCCTTCTCCATTTTAAATGTGAGGTTTTTTTCCCCAACCCTTTCTCTTCCCATCCCTCTCCTCTCTTTACTATCCTTTTGTCTTTCTCTGTTTCAACCCCCTTCCTACGTGTCTGCAGGATGCCTCTGTCCAGACACAACAGACGATGAAGGGTAAGACTGGAACTACTCTAGATGCAATCTCCATTTTGCTCAAGGATCATTAATTACCTTGATGATTAAATACAATTAAAGATCCATAAGACCTTTCTGATATCAGAGCCTTTAGCAAGGGCAGCTTTTAGGAACCTTCACCAACAGTAAAACAAAAGGAGGAGATAGACCAGTAAACCAGGGAATCCCAATTAAAATCTGTGCTTAGCTCATTAACCTAATTACAAATTGTGTCTCGCTATCCTCAGCTCCACTGAGGGGGGGAGAGAGGGAGCAGTGGGGGCAGGCTAGTTACCCATGTGCTAACTGTACTAGGTTGGTTTTGTTAGATCTCGATTGTCTCTTTGGCTGAGAAAATGGCCTTTGTGGGGGATTTCTAGCTGGGCTGCGGAAATTTGTGCTAAGCCCTGTAAGGCGGTGTGCGTGCATGTAACACAGCATGTGTTTCCTCTTCCCCGAAACGTCCTTTCCACATGCGTCCTGCTCTGTATCCCGCTTGTCAGATGGCAGCTCCAGTGCTGAGCAGGAACCTTCCCACACCCAGTTCGCCCTCATCCCTTACCCTTGGAGAAGCACTGGTAGAGCTCGTGGAAGAAGGAGAGTGCCTGAATGGGATGATAATGGAGATGGGGAGGAGAGAGGGTCTCTAAGAAAGGGGAAAAGGGAGGAGGTCGGTGCTGAGCGTGGAGAATCCTTCAGCCGAGTCAGGCTCCTTTGCTGCAGAGTCAAGGCTAAAGCACACCAGGCCTCTGTGACTTGTGGGTTGCTCTGCAGGGAGCCGTCTGCTCTAGTTATCTGCTGTGGCACCCCGTCCTTTCTTTCCTTCCTCTTTCTCACCACAAGGACACCTTCAACCCTCCCTGAGCTCTGGGTCCGAGATCCTGCTCCCAAGCCTGGCACAGCCTAGCAGGCAGAGTCTGTCCCCACCAGGAGCTTACGCCAGTTATTGGGGCGGGAGGAGGGAGGCATGGTGTCTTGGGAGCATGTCTGTCCCACCAAGAAAGGGAAGAGAACAGGAACTTTTGCAGGCCCCGTCTCTGCTGAATCCAGGTGACTCATGATTTGTGGGTTTTCCACACAAAAGTCTGAGGGCTGCATCCTGTGGTGTGCAGCTGCATTCAGCGTGCTTCACTGCCTACGTGTCTCTGTTCAAAGGGACAGGGAGGAGGCAGCAGGCCCCAGCATGTCCTACCCATAACCAGTCGAATTTGGAAAAGCAAGTCAGAGCTTGAAGAGGTCAGGGTGCGGCTTCCCACATGGCAGGGCAAGGGAAGCGGGAGCATACTGGAGACGCCAAGTCCTGTGGGACCAAGATGTGACTTTCCTAGTACCTGCAAACACAGAGAGAGAATGGAAAGAGGCAGGGAGTCAAGAAGGCACCCTCCTCTCAGCAGAGCAGCTCCATGTGGGGACTATGCAGCAGAGCCATTGCCAGCCAAGAGCGGATAGGTTTACCCTGGGGAATATCACTGGATTCCCTGGACTGGCAGGGCTTGAACTGCCCTGCAGAGTGCTTGGGAAGGAGGCAAGGGAAAAACAGAGAAGGGAGTTAGGCATTTGCATAATTTTCAATGGAGGCACGGCACAGCTTGCCAAGCAATATGCCACATACGGGCTATTTGAGCCCCTGATGGGGAACACTGCCATAGCCTAAGGTGACTTCACACAGGGCCAGGGTGACCCAGCTGGCAGGGAAATGGCCATCCTTGGATTGGGAAGAGCTCCTGTTCAGCATTGGCTCCCATCTTAATCTCTTGGGAAAGATCTGTCCTTTCCCTTCCCTTTGCCCACATACAAACACACCCAAACACCATTTTCTTTCACATGGCTATGCTGCAGGCATGTGAGGAAGACGGCAGGGATATGAGGGGACCTGAAGCCAGGGGGAACTATTGGGAGTTGGGTAGGGCTAGGTATGTTGGGACAGATGGAGCCAACAGGTGCAAGCAACCTGCTGAGTGGGTGAGATACAATCATGATGGAGCGAGTCCCCTTGCACGGCTCAGTTCCATGTTGCTGTTTAGTCCTAGCTGAGCCGTGGTGAGGGTATTTGGCCTGGCAGCAGTTTACTTGAGCACAATGTGTATGAGAACAGCTGTTAAAAACTTCCACAGTGGGTGCCGACCTGAATTGAGACTGCAGAGGCAGCCAGGAGGCATAAAGGTGATTAGAATCCTTTTAACTTCAAGAAAACAACAAATAGAAAACATGTTGGGAAGTTCAGAATGGAGCCTTTCTTTTTTTTTTTTTTTTTCCCCCCTCTCCTTTTTTTGGATTAATTTGTCCTTACTTTGGAAAGAAAAAAAATCCCACTCTCTTAACAAGCTGTGTATCAGTTTTGTGGGGTTACTGTGCTAAACCCTAAGTCCATTGCCTCTGGCCCAGCAACGGCTGTTTCTGGGGTTGACACACCCTGGAAGACACACTGATCTCCTGAAGCTCCAGGGCTCTGAGAAAGTGGGATCTGCCTCTCTGCAATGATAGGAATGGAAAAGCAACAACTTGAAACCCTGCTGAAGTCACAGGGCTCCTGGGATTTTGCAGGGGTGTTGTAATCCAGGTGGGAGGTTTGCAGTTGCACTGCTCTGGGATCACAGGCATTGCCCCAAACCAAACAATGGACTCCAGGGTGCAGGAAAGAAGTTATCCCCGTCGCCATAAAACTGTAGGCCAGCTCTCACAGAAGAATTTAATCTAGCAGAAGATCAGCAGGCAGCCTTCCTGAGACATCCCAGCCCCACTGGGACAGCAGGCTTACTTTACACATTGACCCTTCTTTGGCTGGTGCTCTGCTTCCAGGTAATTAAAATGGATTAACCCTGCAGCCCAAACAGCTGCCTGCAGATAACTTGTCTTTGTGCCCAAGGGACCCTTACCTCATTGTCTGCTCCAGAGAACCCCTTAACTGCAAGGCATGTTTGGAGGATACAAGGATTTCATTACACAGTGAGAGTGAAGGCAGAAACTCAAATACCTCTTTCTGGGATCAAGGCAACAGAAAGAAAGAGGGCATGGGTGAAGAGAAAAAACAGATCCTAGGGATGTGAAAGAGTAGAAGATTGGTAGATCCTACAATGGGAGAATTTGGAGTCTCTTTCTCAGTTATGCCAAGTGTATCTGGAGTATTCCCAGAGCAAACAATGAAATTACTTTAGATTCACACTATGCCAGTGAGTTGTCAGGCCTGAGGTTCAGACTCCCAAAGGGTCCTGTGCAGACTTGCATATAAGCTGTTATGCTTTCCTAAGGGATAGGGAAGCTCTGAGAGAAAAGGCCACATTCACTTTTCTGAGGACAACTGTAAACTTCCTCTTCCTCTTGGGCTTCCTGTTGCTTCCCTGTCTGAGTCCTTTGCTTGAGGAGATCTGCAGCAAAAAAGCCCAGTCCTTTTCTTAGTGCATGTTGAGCCTGCATAGACCACAGGGTTGAAAATAGCCTTGGGGATAAGATTGGGCTCTTCTTTCAGGTGGCCTTCAGTCCTTCAAAGAGGTAGTTATTTTCTGTTTCAGGGGTATTACTTCTTTCTGATGGGATCTTTCCTGAGGAAGGTGTGTCTCTCCCTCTTCATTTCCCTTTGGGGCACATCATTGTTCTTATCCTCTTGTGCTGTTTCCTCTGTCTCACTGCCCATGTATTGCTAGGTCTGGGCACAGGGTGACTTCAGATGCAGAACCCATCACCTTTGCATTCCTGCATGGGTGATTCCAGGGTGGACTGATCTGCTTGCCACACTATTGATCTGTTGATCAGTTCAAGTCGAAAGACCTATTCCCTATGACTGTCACAGATTTGGTGCTGTGACAGTTATCAGAAACAGGAGATTCTCAAGTCTGGTGCCCTTCCAGAACTAGGAAGAAACTTAACTTTTGGTTTAATGAATGATTGTTTCATTTCATCCAACTTGTGGGTATACTGGCAAGGCACCAGTCTGTGTCTTGCAGCAGTGTTCCCCTTGCTTAAATCAAACAGGCTGCTTAGAAATAGAGTCCTTTACCAGAGTAGCTATGCCTTTTTCCCAGTGCCTGATATTACTTTTAATGAGCGAGTTAATCTATTTCTGCATGACACTGTGCTGTGCCAGGAAGAAATGTCCTTCTCTGCTCTGTGTTCACACAAGGTGACAACATGCCTTAAAACTGATGTTTCTTTCTGCCCACCTTTGCCTCTTCTCAGGGTTTCTACAGACAAGCCTCTGTTGCCAGACACAGCCCCTGATACCTCTACCCTTAACTGAAGTTTGACCCTTTGAACTCTCTAACCCCCACACTAATTGGAGTTAATGACATTTATCTATATACTTATCTTTCTTTTCCATTGCCTACCTCATTATTCCCCACACTGAAGTATCTGGGTACCTTACCGACAGTAACAGTTTATGGTATCCAGATGACATTAACTCTTTTTCCATGATGGGAGAATTACAGTTCAGACAAATTAAGAAGCTCCCTTTAATCTCTTTTCCCTGGTTTCATTTTTCTTTCTTTTTTTTTATTGCCCCCATTTGCATCCATTCAACACCCATTTGGTTATTTCTGGAAGTCTTTCTCCACTACTGTTCCGGTCATTTTTTACAAAATTGCAGACAGGACTTTTTGTCCTTTTCTCTTTCTGTTAGCTATTTATATCCTTCCATCCATCTTCTTAGGTAGTCAAGCATCCAGCTGTGTTATATCTGTCACCTTGGTACCTAAGCAACAAGTAAAGATGTTTCTTAACAGCTGTTAGCTCAAGCAATGGCTGCTCTAGAGCAGGAGTGGCAAACAAGCGACACTCAAGCTTCTGTGCCACTTGTGAGCAATTCAAGCCCAGCTGCCATGCCCAGAGGTGGTGAAGCACCAAGGAGAGCCCTGGCCAGGCTTGTCCCATCCTTCCGTGGAGCATCGGGACCCCAGGAGAGGTGCTCTTCACAGAATCACAGAATGGCAGGGGTTGGAAGGGCCCTCCGGAGCTCCCCCCGTCCAGCCCCTGCGTGAGCAGCACCCCCAGAGCAGGGGCACAGGACCGCGTCCAGGCGGGGTGTGAATGGCTCCAGGGAAGGAGACTCCACAGCCTCTCTGGGCAGCCTGGGCCGCTGCTCTGGCACCCGCACAGCAAAGGGGTTTTGCCTCAGATTTCAGTGGAACTTCCCGTGTTCCAGCTTGTGCCCGGTGCCCCTTGTCCTGTCGTCGGGCACCGCTGAGAAGAGCCCAGTCCCACCCTCCTGACACCCGCCCTTCAGATACTGATAAGCACTGATGAGATCCCCCTCAGCCTTCTCTTCTCCAGGCTGAACAAACACAGGTCTCTCAGCCTTTCCTAATCAGGGAGATTCTTCAGTCCCTTGATCATCTTTGTGGCTCTTGTCTCCTAGGGATTCATTCTGCACAGCTCCTCCTTCCCTTGCTCCCTCACTTGTGTGATGGTCCTCAGCTGTTGTGAGACCTGGCATGGTAGGTCAAGAAAGTCCATCATATTTGACCTACAAGTGTCCCTGCTTCTGCCTCCAGTGTTTTGGCTCCAGAGCCATCGCCCCCATCCTGAGACGCTTCCCTGATGGGGGACAGGCTGCTTCTGCAGGAGAGCTGGCTGCATGGTGCTGTGGTATTGGGGAGCGTCCGTCCTCGCTCCAACCCTCAGGGGAGGCAGCAGACAAGACCTGCTGCTGTGGGAGATGGCGGGGAGCTGTCGCGAGGCAGGTCTGGGAGCTGGGACGCTGGCTGACATTGGGGCACCACTGTGCAGGAGCTTGCGCTTGGCGAGTGAGAGGTGCTCTGCAGCGTGTCAAAGAGCAGCTGCTGTGTGCAGTAGCCAAACACTCAACCTCCTGACTATGCAGCCAGGTGCTGAGAGATCTTGCCCAGTTGTTTTCAGCTTTCAAGGGGAAAATATAAAAGTTCTCCTGGAAACCTGAAGGACCCTTTCTTTTGTTAATTTTTCCTCCCACCAGGGGAGCTGGCTGACATTTTTTGGGTAAAGTTTCTCTTTAAAAATGTACAACGTTCTGCAGGAACTGTGTCCATGTTGTCGTGTCTGCTAAAAAATGTAATAGTCTGGTTTGTGTTATCTCTCCTTTTTTTCCCCCAAATCTGAAAAGTACATGAGTTCTCTTAAATAGTCTCCCATGTAGTCGTTAGCAAGTGGGAAGACACAAACAGCAGACGGAGGAGGAGGTGGGCACACCAGGCAGGTGGAGGATGGGAGCAAATCCATCTGTTGGGAAGGAAGAAGAGACATGGAGTCCAAAGGGATAGGCGCTGGAGCAGTCCCATCCCGGGCTACGTCACACGGCTGTGCGGGTTGGCCCAAGGCCCCAGAGAACTCCTAACCTGGGGATGGGATGGGATGAGACTCTTACAGAATGAATCCAGATGGACTTGAGCTCAGGGAGGGCTGTGGAAAATGAAGGTGGGGAGATTTACAGGCAGGCAGGAGGTGCATTCTCTTTGGGTGTGAGAGCTGTTGGAAAGGTCAGCTGTGGAGATGACGAAAAGGCAGAATAGGCTTGCAAGTGATCCCCATTCAGGCTTTTCAGAATGAGTTTTCCTTCTGCTTTGAAAGAAACTGGCATTTGAAAATTTCCACAGTAATGAATTTTCAAAAGAAAACTTACGTCTGGCTTAATCCAAAATGTCCCATTGCATTACAACCAAAGCATTACATTCTGGTTGCAGTTCTGGTCAGTGTTTTACTGTATACCATTTAAAAGAAACAAGAGTCCAAAAGGAGAAGTTAGTCTACAAAAAATTTAACAAGTCTTAAAATGGGAAAAACCATTTTTTAAAATGGGAAAAACTAAAACTACAAAAAAAGGAAACATTCTGTTCCAAGATTAGCACAGACCATTTCAACCTTATCAAAGGGCTTTTTATTTTTTTTAATTGAACTTTGTCAAAATCAGTACGTTCCAGTGGATAGTTTTGGCTTGGACTAAATGGCACTTTCCATCAGAAAAACATGCCATGTTGGAAAGTTTTCCACTAGCTCTAGGGTTTTTTTCACATGCTTTCCATTTTTGTGGCAACTTCATCAGTCCCTGGTTTCAGCTAGGAAGAAGCAGACAAGAAGTCCCAAGAGAGCAGTCGACCTCCTCCTGGTCTTTGAAGAACAGGATGACTCACTGGAGCTCTCCCCAGTGGCACAGAGGAAAATACGTCTGCTCCGCTGAGCAGCCTGATGTTCCTGTCCATGTAGCCAGCCTTTTGAACATGGCTTATTGCTACATAAGAAGGAAACAGGGAGCCGAGTGCTGATGCAGTTTCAACAAAAGTCAATGAAATAACTATGAAAGTCAATGAAATATGTCAGTTAAGGCCAACTAAGCTATTTAACCATCAGTCTCTGGGCCTAGTTTCTCCAGCATGAGGCTGGAAATGGGATGCTGACTCTCAGTTTGCTCCATCCTGTTGACTGTTAATAGATCTTTATGGGGAACTGATTGCTTTTTGGTTCTGGCTTGTCTCTCATGAATCTAGACTTTGGGAACAGTTAGGTTTAGAGCAAATACGTGATTCAAGCCTGCCATAGGGATTCAGGCCTTGTAGTTACCCTCAGCTCCTGTCACAGTTGTTGGTATCCCAGCCTTCCTGCTCAGGCATCCCCAGATTGGAGAAAAAAGTGAAGCATGCTGAGAGAGGCCCCCAGAAAACCAGCCCAAACAGCAGCAACCCAGTACAGATGCTTGCTGATGCTGAGTCCATCCAACTCTGGGTGATGCATAGCTGAAAGCCTCCCAGGATGTGTATGAAGGGACATCTTTGTACCTGGGCATAAGAGGCCCAATGAGTCACTCAGCACAGCACGTCATTCCACCTCCTGAGTGACATTTGTCATCAAATTCCCCTGAGTGTTATATCACAACCCAGCTCCTCCCTGGGGCTACGTGGAAGCACAAAGCCACCTTGTTGAGGAGGGGATAATAAGGCATAGAGAAGCCCTTAGATTCTCTTCCTGGAAATTTACTTGCCTCCCCCATTGCACTACAATCACTAAGTATATACAACTCTTAAGTCTAACTCCCCAGTTACCCCTCTTTGCCCCACCAGACAGAGCAAGGCTTGCTCCCATTGAGAGGTGTCCAAAGGGAAATGCCATGTGGTCCGTATTTTGTAAACTCCTCTCTGCAGGACAAATCATCTTCTTTCTGCAGAAGTCCTTTTGAATTCCTTCTCCTGACTTGCCCTCTGCTCTGGGCTAAATGCTATCTGTCTTTACAGTGCAGTGAGCCCTTGCTGACTGCCCTCACCTTTCTGGGCAGATAAGAGTGGATATAACCATCTTGGTGTCCCTTGCCATCCCCAGAAAAGCAAAGCCGTAGCCCCATGCATCCCAGAGCTGTGTACCAGGCAGGATGAGGCAGGGAGCATGACCCCCTGTGGGAGGCCTCCCCACCAGGGTCTGACCCTTACTCATTGCCTTCCTCCCCCGCTTCAGATACTCACAATTGGGACCAGCACAGGCTGCCTTTAATGGGTGGTCTTCTCACTTGTTTACAGTCCTGAATCTTAAAAGCTCAGCAGGCTCCTCTAAGCCCCCACCTGTGCAACCATTTTGAAGCTCAGCAGTCATTCCCAAGACAGCCCGGATGGAGGCTGTGACCTTAATCGATATGAGAGCTGCATCTCCCTCCAGCATGGAGTCAATCTCTCTGCCAGCTGCCCTCTGCTCAATGCCACCAGCTGCTGTGAGGTCTGGAGTCAAAGGGACTCCCGTGCACCCAAATCTGCCATGTTCGGATCTCTCTCCTCGCTGAGGTGGCATTCCTGCTGAGCTGTAGTGGGCAATGCCAGATCTAAACCTGGGCTAGAAGGATCACAGCAGTCACTGATCTAGCAAGCGAGAGAGATGAGGCAAACCTGGAGTGCATGTCAGCTCATCAGGGCAGCGGGGACTGGAACTGTGGAGCTAGCTTTGCTCAGAGGTTGAATGGGACGCTCGCTCTCATCATTTCTGGGATGTTCTTAACACAAAATGTCATAGATTTGGTCACAGCCAGTTTGCTTGTTGTTGAGAAAAACGCGAGCCACATTTTGGGGACCTTTAGTCTAGCTGTTGACCTGGATAATGTTTATTATTGCTTCCAGGCTCTGTCAATAGAATAGGTTTTCCACTTCATCTCCCTGTGCCTCGGTTTCCTCAGCCATAAAAATGAGGGTGACCTTTTCTGTTTGCATGAGTGGTGGGTGGGGCTGTGAGGCCTTACCACAAATGCCTCCATACCTGCTTCCTTAGGTGAGAATTGTCACCATAATATGCAGATACCCACATCTAAACCAAGCCATTCAAGTGAGATTGCCAGTGATTGCCTGGGTGGCCTTGGGCACATCTCTTTGTCATTCAGCGCCTCTGATTTCCCCATCCCTGAAAGCAGGAGTAATCATACTTTCCTGCCTCTCAGGGTGTTGGAGGATTAATTAGCTACTGTTTGAGAAGCCTTTTGAAGATGCAAAGCTTTCCATAAATATGCAGACTTATTCCTATGGGGCCCAGGTAGGACTGAAACCTGGTGTCTGTTACTCTCCACTGTGGAGATCATAAATCCAGGAAAAGGTGAAATTTGTAAAATTAGTTCCCTGCACAGGGACTTGATGAAAAGAAAGCTGAGCAGCAGCAGCCTGGAAATCAGGCAGGGCACTGAGTTTTGGTTTATATGTACACACTGTTCTTCACGGCCAGTTGTTCATGGGCAGGAATCCTTAAACAACCCGGACAAAGTTGGGAGGTCTGAGTCTCTTCTACTTTCCCGCAGAAATATCTCTAGGGCAAGATAAAACACATTACGAGAGAAATCACAGGCAGTCAGCCAGCGAAGGGTGTCTGTCCACTGCATCTGTTGGGTGCCATGTTTGCATTCATGTTGTTTGCAAAGATTTTTCCTAGTTGTCAGCTCTGACAGGTCATGAGCTGCCAGAACATATATCACATTTTTCTGATCACAAAAAAAATTTGTTGTTTCTATCTTCAAACAAATTATAGAAGAACAGAGCATGGCTTTCCCACTTGCAATAGGAGAAAACATTTCTCTTTAACTTAAGGAGATAGTGAAATATCAGCAATACGTTATATATTAAAAGGATAATGGGAAGAAAGACAACAGGAAAGCAAGACCACAGTCAGAAAATTGTGACTCATTAGCATGCATTTAAACTATAGAAAAGTAGGAGTTTTGATCTTCTTCACAAAAATTGCAGGCCTGGCCAATACCAGCATGGTTTGACAGGGGTGCATTTTTCACCATGTCTTGGACAGAAGACCAGAGAGTTTGTATTCTTTGGTAATTTCCTGTGACCTGGCATCTACCCCTCTGATAAAGGAGGCTTGATTTGAGTGAGGACAGAGAGAATCGGGTGGTGAGGCTGGTGGGGGCAGTCAAATTAGGGCTGCCAGCTATTAATCTTGGTGCTGAAGTCACACCTGAGTCAGCAGAGTTTCGGCTTTGTCGGGTTCTCATTGTAGAGGCGAGTGAGTCATCACCAGGCCAAGCCCTGAGAGCTCACCAGTTTCCTGCTCCAGCTCTGAGCCGTCAGACAAGAGAGGGAAGGAAGGATCTGATGTTCTCTCTTTCTGTGCCATCAAGTTTATTTTTGTTTTTATTGAATATCTTCAGTCTCAAGTTCCTTCATTTCGGAAATGAGACTCTCTAGGGTTACTATCTTGATCCCCTCTTCATAGCTCTTCATTTAATCCCTCCTCCTCAGCACCTGGAGAGCTCTAATAGTGAGAAAATTTAGCTTTGGACCAGGGCTCCTTGAACAACATCCAAGGCAACACGGAAGTCCAAGAAAGAGGCAGGGCAGAGAAGATACTCATGTACGTTTTGGGGACTCAGCCCATCAAGATAAGGTCTCGGGACAGTCTCAGCTTAATTAGCTTCCCCCTGCTCAATGCTTCAGCTTCTTTCCCCACCTCCACACTTGATTTTCCAGCTGTACTGTTCTTTTCTGCCCTCACTTCCCCACCCAACCACCAAATAAGCATTGGCTCTGAATGCGGTCCCCTTTCTCAGTCTTCCCTCTTGTTCACAAGTCAGAGTTGGTAAGCAAGAACACCCTGGCTTTTTCTCTGCTGGCAGGCAACGAGATGACTCTTGAGAGAAGTGTCTTTGATTTTTCGTTCTTTGCCCACCCTTGTCTTTGTCTGGCCAGCTGCCTGCTTTTCCTAGTGCAGAATTATGATCCTGGACATATTCACTGGTGCCCCTCCAGAGGAAATAGTGGCTAGGAATGAGGAGAGGCAAGTGAGTGGCCTGGGGAGTGGTGATGATGTTGGAGAGACTCAAGAGGGGTGGGAAAATTTGTAAGGCTAAAATGGAGGGAGGGCAAGTCAAAGAAACAAGCATTGTAGACCAGGTTGAGAGGCAATCCTCTCCCGGCTTATGGAGACAGGTAGCAGGGGCAGAAGGGAGATGTGACTTAGCTGTAATAAGTTGCGCAAGGCCCCAGGGGAAAGGAGATGAGAGTGTTCTGAACCCAGGCACTGGGCAGATATGCGTAAGAGCACACAGTGGGAAAAGAGCTGAGGAAGGAGCTGGAGTAAAGTCCAGTCCAAAAGGCCTGAGGGACAGGCTGCATGGAGGGGAAAGTGGGCCAAGTACTGAGCACTGGTGCACGTCAGGTAGAGGCAAGGGGCAGTCTGGTTTGCTGCTCAGGTGTGTGGGAACTGGCAACTCTTGCCAAAGGATTAGCTGACATGCTTGCGGGGCGGGGCAAGCAACAGGAGCTGGCTCTGCGGTGACTGA
This sequence comes from Anhinga rufa, assembly GCA_013400875.1. NCBI lineage: Eukaryota > Metazoa > Chordata > Aves > Suliformes > Anhingidae > Anhinga > Anhinga rufa. The sequence continues at coordinate 20,531 of VZTV01121939.1, forward strand.
GGAGCCTTTGTGCTTTGTTGCTGAGCATGGGGTTTCATAGCTTTATTGCAGGAAGGCCTTTCCCAGTGCTGTGTCAGCTCTTTCAGCAGGAGCCCTGCTCTGCCAGCCTTCCTGCTTTTGCCATGGGGCATGTTCCCCTCCCCTTGACTTGGGGGGTGAAGCAAAGCAGCTCTGTGAAAGCCAGGAAAGGTACAGCAAAGAGTGAAAGCTGAGAGCAAAGCCAGGCATGGTTGGCAGCCCTTTTCCAAGAGAACTAGAAGGTTGGCTGCAACTGAGGCTGTTTGCAAAGCTGAAGCACAGACAGCAAGAACTAGTGGTCTAGTCTGGTGTTCATCTCTGCTTTTTGCTGTCTGTTTGATCTGTGGCCAGTCTCATCCTGGCATCTCCTTTCTTTCATCTATTTCTATGAAGAACGCTTGGAACAAACATGGCCTTGGTCTTGTTTAGGGCCTTTGTGTGATTCCCATGGTGGCTCAATGAGTAGACTTCCCAAACCTTAACAGAGGACAAGCGGAGTATCAATGGATCAGGCCCTTTGGGAAAGATCTTTCATTCAAGTGGATCCTGAGGCTGCTTTCTGCTCTGTTTATCCTAAGAGGAAATACTGCATAGGCAGGAGAAGGCAACCCTGCTTTATCCCAAAGGCATCTCCACTGTCCTGTCCCAGCAGGCAGCCAATGAAGGGCTGGCTAGACACCTCACTCAACACAAGCCATTGACTGGTCCTCAGATAATAACATCTCTGCTGTTGCTACTGTGTGCTGGTTCTGGATATGAACCAGTGACCTAGAGTAAAAGGCCCTGTGTTTCCCATTTGCAAGCCAAAGCCAAGCCTGTTCTTTCTTTTTTGAGAGGGATTTGGATGAGAGCCAGATGGGCTATTGTACACGCTGCCATTTCCCCGTCAGCACCCATAAAGCTCCCAGCTCTCAGCTGGGGGAAGGGATGCTTGTGCTTGCAGTTTCTCTTGGTGTGCTCCCACCTGATCACAATGTTATCTCAGGCCTTTCACTTTGATGTGCAGCCATGTCACCTGGAGCTATAATCTTGCCACATCTCTTAGTCTCTCATCTTTTTTCTAAGGCCCCCTCCCCTTGTGTTGGATATTCAGTCTTCCTCCTCTAATCCCTTTGGTGTTCAAACTCCACACTTAAGCCTGGCCGAACTGAATCAGCACACAACAGAGAGACCTCCAGTGAAAGTCAGCTGCTGCAGAAAGCGCATGTTGGTGAGTCACTGGAGACCACTCCTTCATTGCAGTCCGCTGCAAGCCCTTGACTAAGCAGGCGAGGCAGGCTCTGTGCTCTTTTGGAGGAGTAGCTGATTTGAATGCCTGGCAATCAATACAGAGTCTCTCTGGCAAGAGGAAAGGTATTAACCCCAACACCTTGGCCAAGCACCAGCTCAAACCTTTGCTTCTTGCCACCTGAAATTCCCCTGCTGGGATTTAGGATCTTCTTTCCCGTTTCCCACCCTGCGTAACACACCTGTGGCTTTCCTTTGGGCTGTTGGAGACTGGTTGTGTTCTATCTACAAGGGTTGCATTTCATACTTTGATTTCCACTTAAAAATACTTGAAAGATTAATTCAGAAACCAGGAGAAAAATTTGTAAGTGCCACCAGCTGGAAAGTTTTGAGCTCCTGTTCCATCCCATTTTTCCCCTCATGAAAAGTTCTTGGAGATCTGTTTGAAGTGAGACATGCAGGACCATGTGCAGGACATCATTGGCCACAGTCAAAGTGCAATGCAAGGGGCTGTCTCAAAATCAGGTGCTTCGTGTAGGGTCTTCTGTAAGCTGAAGCATGATGCATTGGTTTGTCCTTTTGTAAGGCTATTGTGACCCTTCAGTTTAGTTCTAAGTGATGCAAAGACTGTTAGGACTGATTCCTCTGACATTTACATCAGCTATGATATTGCCACACCAAAGGGTGGCTCATCACACTTCTGCCAAGGGCTGTTTCAATGCCCTTGGGGTGAGATGAGTATCAGGGAACAGAAGGGAGAGAAATTGATGAGAGGCTTATCAGAGGCAAGGTTGTGCAAAGCAGTGTGGAGTTCACATGGTTCTTAACAAAGAGGCATTGATTGGAGGCTCACTGTTATGACAGAGCTCACTAATGCCTGGAGATCATTTCCAGAGCTTTTTATATGGGGGAGCAAGAACCAGATTTGCAAGTGTGGGAGGCTCAATGTAACAGCACCTCCCAGGCTTTTAGGAGAAAGGGTTTCAGGTTCAAGAGCCACCAGCTGCCACTTAGTCTGCTCCCTCCCCAGTGCCCCTCACACCCAGGGAGTCCAGACCTTCCTTCCCAGTCCGCTGCCCGTGCTGCAGGGCACGGTGAGTTCTGCACAGTGCCCCCAAGGCCTTGCATGACCTAGTAAATATCTGGGTTTGGGATCGTGGGGAAAGGCATCAACACAAACCACTTCAGAGGCCAAGGTAGAGGAGTAGGATCTCAGAGGTCTCCACTAATGAAGTCTTGGCACCAACATATCTTTGGCACTCAGCTGGGACTTTTTAACTGCCTTTGGTCCTTAACAAAAAATAACACCAAAAAAACCCTAATGAGTAAAATGCAACTCAGCAAGCTTCAACCTATACAGCTAATCCTTCCTTGTGTGCTGGCTGCCCCGTGGGAGGTGTCAGAGTGTATTGGTGGGCACTGGGAGGTCTGGCCTAGGAACTGCAAATGGCAGGATGCATCCCAAGCCTTTTCTCTGCCATACTGACCACACACGTCTTAGAGCAAACAAAAAGCAAGGTGAACCCCAGCACTGCACACGCACACATATATCCGGCTTAATATGTTCAAGCCTCTCCAGAGGCTGATTAGTGATTTTATTTTCTCCTCTCCTGGCCTTGCATGCTCATTGCCATCAATTATCTATGCATTTGCCCATATGAATTATTGAGTGTGTAACGGGACAAGGGAAGACCCAACATCCCAGCTCAGTCATCTTGCAAACAAACGCTCCCCAGAGCATGGTGGCAGCTAGTTTGGCCTCTGGCTTCTGATTTAGGATGGGGAGCATGGGAAGCTGATCCAGCAACTTGCAAACCGCATTTACCCCATCTGTTCCCCTTCCTCATCATTGCTGTTGAGGTATGGGTATTATTGCTGTGGTATGGAGCAGAGCAATGGGTGTGTTATTTCCCTGGTGAGAGGCTTGGAGGAGTGGAACATAAAGAGTTTACCCTGTCTTGCAAAAGAGCCATGAGTTATTCAGTCACCTGGAAAGGAAACATGATTTCCGCACAGTGTTTGGGGTTTTTTGGGGTATTTTTTGTTTGTTTTGTTTTGTTATTTCTTCTGCTGTTCTTTTTCCCCCTTTTCCCCTGAAGCCTCTAGAAAGTTTGGAATGTGTTTTTGTTAAAGCCACTACATGTAGGGGCCTGAATCCCAGCTTTGGCAGCATTTTGTTGTTGGCAAGCCGTCCTCAACTGGTACCGGCTTTTTGCCTAGGTGAAAGTCTGACTGTTTACACCTGGGCAGAGGAGGGTTCTGCAGGCCCATTCTGGGGTCTGGTTCAGGGTCGGGTTCGTCAGCACCAAAGTCTGCTTTTTCTCAAATTTGTGTCCAGGTACAGTCTGCACTGATGCATGGATACCATGGCAGGGGTAGGGTAGAAGGGGGAGGGTAGAACTGGGAATTGTTACTACCACTCAAGGTCAAGAAAAATCACTTGATTTTTAAAAGGGTCATTTGTTAATTTGCAGGGAAATCATAGCATAAAGAAAGGGCATAGTAATGATGAAGTGAGGGATTGGACTGATCTCTCTCTCTCGTGTTATATATCTCATTCTCTGCCAGGTTGGCTGACAATATCTTTATTTAAGAGGCACATCTGAGGTGCCCATCCTTGGGTAGTGGTAGCCTTCAGCCTGGCATAGCCTCCTGCATGCAGTTCTCATCCATACACCCTGCTAGAGAGAGACCGGGCTGTCCTCACAGCTGCCCTGCAAGTGCAACTCCAAGGGGCAGCTGGTGGCTTTTCATCCTCTCTTCTCTGGGGTTCAGCTCATCTCTCACTTTTCTGGCACTGCAAGGAGGTGCTGGGGCATGACTTCCTGCTGTCGTGAACGGGGCCTCTTTTATTGGGGTGTTGAAAGCCCGATTCAAAGGGAACCGCTGAGGCCTGTGGGGGGTCAGGGAGCTTGTGTGGGAGCAAAGCCAGCTGTGCCATCGCCCCAGCCCCGGGCAGGCTCTGCTCCAGGGCATGGGCCCTTCATGAAAGAGGTGGGGACGGGTGCTGATGAATCCGCTCTCCTCCAGCCTTAGGAGAAAGAGGGAGTGCTGAGCACACCTACAGCCAGGCAGCAGTGATGGGCGGCAGGTTGTTCCCAGGGCCTTTGCTACGTGATTGCTTTTGCTCTCCGGCAAGCTCCCACACGCTTTGCAAGGCTCTAAAGACTTCAGAGCCAGACTGCTTGGCAAAGCTGTTGCTCATCTCCGCAGGTCTGGGCAATTCTGCAAGAGGCTCTCTCACCTCCAGTGTAGAAGGAGCAGCATCTGCTGCAAAGCATGTTGGAGACATCTCTCCCCTCTTCCCACACCAGTTCTTTCCTCAGAACGCAGCATAGCATCATCTAAACCCAGCACCGCTCTGCACCCGGTGCCCTCATTTCATCAGGAAGGCCACTGTGGGCCATGGGATCCATGGGCACAGGCCAGACTGGTGTCAGAAAAGTCTTTCACTGTGTCTTACTGCCTGGACATCCTTCTCCAATAGGCCAGTGTGTCTGGTTGGCATGGAGAAACATGGTCCAGCTGTGACTTTATCAGAGCAGCAATGTCTCTTCCCTCAGGTTTCTGGAGGGACGTGCATGGCAAAAATGGCCCTGGCTACACCGGGAGGAGGAACGGGCAACCCTGCCAGCTCAGCTGACAGCCTCTAAGGGCTCGATGGCTTCATGCATGCAGGCACATGAGGGCACCAGTGCTTTGCTGTGTCTGTAAGCAGCACTGAAAAACATACCTCAGCACCCAGCCGCAATGCTAGGGTGTGGGGCAAACCAGCACTTGACTCAGGGAAGGGGGCAAGTTCACACAAAGCTCTAGAGACGGAGTTTCGGTCTTAACTGCTGATGACTGTGGTCAGCTGATGGCGTCTCATGGCCAGGCTGGATTGTTGAGGCTTGTCCTCAGGGTCACAGGCTTGGCGTGGAGGGAAGGAGACGGGGAGAAAGAAGAGGCTGAGATGAGATGTGGGGACTGAGATTAGGCTGAGTACAGCAGGCATGGAGTGAGGGGGCAACATGGGAGCATGCTGAGAGAACAGTAATGGCGGTCTTTGTGGGTGAGAAGACTTTTGTATGCCTGCACTTGCATGTGTATGTGGAACTAGAGGAAGGACACTCTTGCTCAGGTTCATGTGTAGAAGTCACAGGGCACATCTGCCAGGGGTCTGTGAGGGCTAAGCCTGAGGAGTTCATTTTGGCCTTGCCACAGGGAGCCTATTAGTCCCTGGAAGAACAGGGTGGGGGTGACATTTCAGAAATGCTATGTCCCCTCAGTTAGAAGATGCTGTCCTGTTTCTCTTGCTATGCATTTTTTCTTTCCCCAGCCTCTCTATCTTTCATTACCCTTTCATGTTTCTCGCTCTTTGTACGTCTTTCTCTTTTTATTACCCCTTTCTTTTCTTTACTCTCAGTCTCCCAGAATACATCCAATTTCATATTCTGCCAGAAGCAGTGAGCAAAACCTGCTTTTCTTGTTCTTACCACCTTGCTTCTCGATTGTATTTATCATATAAATACTGGCTGTTTAATTACCAGAGCATTATCTCTAAACATACAGATTAGGGAAAGACACAGTGGCAGCCAAAGATGAATTTCAGGGTCAGTCTTGTGGGAGACATTTTTCTTCAGCTGTCAGGGGAGGAATCAACTGAGACAGAATAGCAGTCATGAACACCAGCCACGACTTTTCCCAAGCACCTTTCATCTTTACTCTGCAGAATCAAGATGGAAGGTTTCTAAATGCAGCCACTTCTGGGGTTAGAAGGCCACAGAAATGATCTAGATCATGCAGGTAGATCGTGCAAGGTGTATAGGCACTGCCGTAAATCTATTCTTATAAGGGAACTACTGCTATTCTGAAATCAGGGCTGAGTCTTTGCAGCTCATTTAATTACTGATGCATTTCCAATAGGATTAGATGGATGTCTGAGTGTGCATTAGCGTATGTTAGGATATGCTATGCTGATAAATATCATTGCTTTCATATGCCTCCAGATACGCATGCTCTGTATATTTACAATAATTGATTTAGTGTCATCCGAAGTTGGAAGACAAAAGGAAGGAAAATATTATTGATCCAGTCTTGTGCCTTGTGGTTATCATGAGCCCTAGTTGGCTGCAGAGCATTAGGGCTGGTCGTAGTGAAGTGTGGACAACAATTGTGGGAAGGAAGGTATTTATGAACAGGAATGAAGCTGCAGGAGCTGCAGGTGGATGCAGTAAGTTGCAGAAGGTACTGAGCGCCTGTGGCCATAGACTGTTCTTGTATCACCCATGCCAAGAGGAAGCAAATGGAATAAATAAATGAGTTCATGGGCCTGATGTCCAAGAACCGTTCTTTCTCTTTTTCTGTCTGAGAAGTACATGTATATTCATGTGTTTCCATTTTTTTGCAGGGCTGCAAGCTCAGACTGTCTTAGTCAATGACACAGTCTCGGGGTTTATTGGGACGGATGTGGTCCTGCACTGCAGCTTCACCAATCCACTCCCCAGTGTGAAGATCACGCAGGTCACATGGCAGAAAGCCACCAACGGCTCCAAGCAGAATGTGGCCATCTACAACCCTGCCATGGGAGTCTCCATCCTCTCTCCCTACAAAGAGCGGGTGACTTTCCGGAATCCTTCCTTCAAAGATGGCACCATTCAGCTCTCTCGGCTAGAGCTGGAGGATGAGGGAGTTTACATCTGTGAGTTTGCTACCTTCCCAACTGGCAACCGGGAAAGTCAACTGAACCTCACTGTGCTGGGTAAGAAACTGGACAAGCTTTGTAGTGTGAACCATTGCCTCCAGTTAAGCAGCTCTCATGTCCTGACAGCTCAGGGCAAAGGTGAATCTTGGGTGAAATTTTACCTATGATGATCTTTCAAGTTGACTGTAAAGAGGTGAAGAACAGGGAACCCAGGGTAGGTGGTTCACTGAACTGTCACAGGAATGCCTCTTCCTCCTTCCAGGCCTCAGTTCCCCTATCCCTTAATGCAGGTGCAATAACAGTGACCTGTTCCCTAAGGGAGTGGTGAGTTTTAATGAGCTGGTGGCTGTCAAATTAACAGAGAGAGAAGACAACAGAGAGATCCTCAGCACAAGTAGAGCTTGTCCATGGAGCTTAGGGTTGTGAGTGAATAGACCCCACCCAAAGTCTACAGGATTCATTTGCTCTCCAATTTCAGTTTCTCGTTCTAACATAGGGCTGAAAACCTATGGCAGGAAAGGAGTGACTTTTTGTCATATATCTGGGCATCTAGGGCACCTCCACCATTCCTTCCCCAGAGTAGGTTGCTGGCAATTTGCAGCAGCTCTGGCTTCACCACAAGGTCTGTCACTGGCTCAGTGGTGCTAGCTGTCTCTTGGGTTGTAGTAGAGAGCGTAGCATTGCTTTTCTAACCATCCTTTTGTACCCTTTTCTTGTCCTCCTTTTTGCACTTCCTTGCAGCCAAGCCCACAAATTGGATGGAGGGCACCAAGCGGCCACTTATTGCTAAGTCTGGCAGGACAGAAAAGATCTTGGTAGCTACCTGCATCTCCTCTAATGGGAAGCCCCCCAGCACTGTCACCTGGGACACCAAGCTCAAAGGGGAAGCCGAGTTTCAGGAGATCCGGAATAGCAATGGCACCATCACAGTGATCAGCCGGTACCGGCTGGTGCCAAGCCGGGAGGCCCACCGGCAGCAGCTCATGTGCGTGGTCAATTACCAGCTGGACCGCTTCACTGACAGCATGACCCTCAACGTGCAGTGTAAGTGAGCATGGGCAGGGCTGGAGAGCGACGCTCTGTGGTCAGTCCCTGGGGTGGGTGATGAAGTCTGGCAAAAGAGGATTTTTCTGAAGGGAAGATGTTGGTCTGGTGGTGGGGCTGAAGTACGGGGCTGCTCTCTTTTTCTGGAGAGTGAAACCTGAAGTGATCCCTTGGAATAATTATATGCCTTCTCTTTTTCACACCTTCTTTCTCTCTGCCTCTGCCATGTCCCTTTGTTCCTCCCCTTCTCTCCCTCCTTCATTCACGCTCTCTCATGTTCCTTGTCCCATCATCTTTCCCACTTTGCAATCCCTCTCCTTCTCCCACCCCTGCTCTCTCATCTCTTCCTATTTAATTTTCTCCCCCTTCCTTTTCCATAACTCTTTACTCTCTCTTTCCATCCTGCTTTTTTATCTTTTTTGCCTCCCCTCCCACCGCAGATGAGCCAGAAGTCACTATTGAGGGCTTTGATGGCAACTGGTTTCTCAATCGGAAGGATGTGAAGCTGATATGCAAATCTGATGCCAACCCCCCAGCTCACACCTATGAATGGAAGCTGTAAGTGCCTACAATGCTTCTGCCCTCAGCAGCACGTATGATCTTCAAACAGGGCCAAGGAGTCTGTAGAAACCTCAGTCCCCCTCTGGTAAATCAGGGCCCAGTCCCGTTACTGTGAGTGGTACCACTCCAAGGTAAAACCTGTACATGTGAGGGGAGAGTTGGACACTTGTAGTTGCTGGAGCTGTGCTCCTGCAGAATGCTCAGAGCTGACTCCGGTTCCCTGGCACCGCTCTGCCAGGAGGCGTTCACTGCACGAGGATTGGAACTAATTTCTTTATTTGCAAACCCAGGAAGCTGCTGTCTTCAGCCTTGGCCTTTCTGGCTCACCCCCTCCCATGCTGGCCATCCTCTGAAGCTGAGCTTGTCAGATCCAAAACAAGGCTTGCTGCCCTGCCAGCCCTGTCTAGAGGGCAGCCTGTGCTTTTAAGGCAGGCAGTGCAGTGTTTGTAGTGACTAGCGCAAGGGACTTGTTTTGGGTGGATGGGCTTTATCGGAAGTTTCACGTGGCCCCAGCTGACAGAGCTGGGACTAGCATTTTAGTTGAGCCACACACAGCCACCTCACCTTGCAATAGGCAGAGGTTTGCTCCTGTCTTACAGCTGGGTCTTCCTGCAGCGTCTACCAGACTCAGGAGGGAAGGGCAGTGGGTAAGGATCATACACACCCCCTCTCCACTGGGCTGGGATGGAACTTGCTACCAGCACAGTGCCACCTCAATACCCAAGATAACTTCCTATTCTCACTTCACTGGAATAATATTCTGGCCTGGTGACGTGAAGCAGCTGAGATATGACAAGGTGAATAATTTGCTCAGCACCACTAAGTGCTTCAGTAGCAGAGCTGGAAAAGAACCCAGGACTTCCCTTCCTTAAAGGGGCACAAATGGCACAAAATTTGTCTGCGTGCGAAAAAACCTTTCCCTGGAATCAGCCCCAGCTGTAAGCAGGAGCTCCCCTTTGGAGCGCTCATCCCCATGCAACTGATATGAAACAGAAGCAATTCCTTGTCCTCCAGGGTTTCAGCTTTTGGCTGAACACACTAAAGGGACTGAAAAGTGAGCGAGGGGTGTCTGGGGAGTTGGATAGGAATTGATGCAACCTGATGTGGTTCTCTCTCCCTCTCTTTCTTTTCTATAAGCACTCATGTAGCTTTAAAAATGAAAGATCAAATGGATCCTTTCTTCTTTTCAGCTGGCATTTGTCATCAGGAAAGAGGCTCTCAAAATGGCTTTGCAAGGAGCTAGGCGTATTCTCTCTCATTTCACTTCCCAGATCAAACTGTTCACAGTGAAAGTCTGAAGAGGATTGTTTTTCTTGCCTTTTTTCTAGTTCTTGTCCCCAGCTTTTTCCCTCTCTTGGTTCTGCCAGTTCGACTTAAACTTCGAGGGGGCTCTTTGGGTTCCTCACAACATTGCCAGGGAAATGTTAGAAGCAAAGATGTCCCTTGTGTCACCCAAGGCGGAAGAGATCCCAGTTTAGGCTATCTCTGTGTAGCAGGGCTGGCAAATTGAGCTGAAGCGAGCCTTGTGAGGTGGAGCTGGGGACAGGAGGCAGGTTTTCACTCTGCTTTTGGGCAAGTCATTTCATCCCTTTGTTCAGCTATTGCTCACATGTGGGGCTGGAGCCTGAGCGCTTGCTGGGCTCCTGGACATCAGGCTCTAAGTGGCAGGAGCTCTGTCACTGGGTACAGACATGGCCAGCAGCACAGGCGGGCCGTGATCTCTGTTGGGGCAGTCTGCTCCTGCTGTGATAGTGATGGTGAAGGCAGGCTGAGAGCTGACGCATGGGGTAGCCAGGTGCCAAACATCTCAGCCAGGTGATGTTTCTGTAGCCCAGAGCAGGAAAGAAGGTTAGTTACCAACAACAGGGGATGCAGGTGTCAGGGCTGAGCATGGCGCTATGTGACTGAATATGACATGTCATTTGCACACCTGGTTTATGCACTGCACTGGTAATAAATTCAGCTCTGGCAGAAACGATTCTTGGGAACAGCACATCTTTGAGCCAAGCATTGAGTTGGTCCCTATGTGCTTGTGTGATTGATGATTTTTTTTTTAACAGTGGAAAGAGTTGTTTTCCAGTGGATTCTCTGTGAGCTGTGTGTATGTCCATTTGTCTGTCTTTAGCCTGCAAAGGTTTCTTGACTTATATCTAAGAGGCTGGGAGCATCAATACTTTGCTTTGAGAAGGAACTGTGGGGAGAAAAATGGAGAGAAAGCACAGAATTAAAGAGTATATGTTTCTAAGCCCGATAGCACATCAGTCTGATTCCCCAGCCTCTCCCTTTTTGCACACTTGGTGGGTCAGTTAGGTCTGAGTATAGGATTATTGACCTGAGAGAGGATGGAAAGGAAAGACGGAGTGCAGCTGAGAGTGGAGGCGGTGGAAGAAGAGGGAAGCAGAGAGTGAGAGAGAGCAAGTGAGACTGGGGGAAATAAAGGAGGAAGAAGAAAAAGGTGGAGCACAGGGTTGCCTCCCAGCTCTTTCAGGCCAGACTCCTGCTCTCTCATTCTTGGCCCCAGGCTGCCTGTGAGCAGGGCCCTGCAAGGAAGAGACAGACCAAGCAGATGGAATGAAAGCCTGATAAATTATTATCCTGCAGCCAACCACCTATGCATGCAGTGTGTGTGTGTGTAGGGAGGTAAGGAGTGGGAATAAGATCCATGGACATCTCCTTCCTTCCCACAGTGCCACTTTGGTAATATCAAACTGATTCCTCATTGCTTTGGTGGGGCAGCCAGAGAAATAGCCACCAGTGTCTTTGGTTTACCCATGTGCTCATATGTGCCTCTTCCCCTTCCTGGGGGTCAGGAAGCAATTACTGCTGCTGCTGCTTTACTCCTGCCTGGAATGTAAAAACCAGCCATCCTTTCCTCTCGTCTCATTTGGATGGTGATGAGCAACAGTCAGGGGAGCTGTTAGAGGAAGCAATAGCCTTCTTTAGCATCCCAAAGCACAGTTCTTAGATATGCCCTTGTCTTTGTAGATTCAGGGCCCTAATTCACCCATAGGCAGAGGACCAACATTAGGCTATTCTATTCTTCCACCAGCTTGGGATCATTGGCTTGATATAGCTAGGAAAGAGTAATGTGTTTGCTCTACATATGTGCCTATGTGTATATGCAGACATCCAAAATATGTGTGTGTGCATTTAGGAACTTTTTCACAAACCTAATTATACACCCATTATTCCCTTTTGTTTCTTACAAATTGCTGACAATGTGTGCACATTTTTATTGGTGGAGGGGAAAGAATTACTTGAGTAATTTTTAATTGCCTAAGAGAAGTAATTATTTTACTCTGCTTCAATAATTAAGAATAACCAGGCCATGTGTGTCTTTCCTAACACAGAGGGATTTTTTATTTTGTATCTGCCATTGTTCATTTATTCTATGTATCTCTAGACTTAGTTTTGCATTATTTCAGTTCCACACTTACCTGACTATTCTGACAGGGGCAGGTCATAGATGGCAGGGCTCTAAATCAGCACCGCTTTACTCGAGCTTGAATTGCAATTAACACTGCTTGATAAGCTGCACAGGAGAGTTACATGGGCAGGAAATTGGAGTAAAGCAGGGTTAAGTTGTTGTCCCATTCCTGTGTTTTCCATCAAATGGAAAGTCAGGGATGGAGGAACACTCTGAAGATGAGCCTGCTAGAGGTGAACCACCTGAAACAAAAGAGCGACCTGGCCGTCTTACCCTAAGCGTGTACCTACTTGGGGATTGTGCTGGGAAGTAAACCACTTTAAGGCTCTGAGTCTGTTTTCTGGATAGGGGAGAACACAGACTGAAAGCGCTCCACATCCCATTAGCCAAATCCAAGGGGCTGTATGTGATCCAAATATGTCCAATCTCCCTTGCAATCACAGAGAAGGAGAAAAAAACCCCAATCCATACAAAGAACCTGATTCTCATCATGCAGTGGATTTACCCTGGAGACACTCTACTGACTCTTTCCTGTAATGCTGCTGTCTGTGGGTTTGGTTTCAAGGCTGACTATGTTAATGGGTATTTTCCAGCCAGCACCACCAGGTTCTGGACCTGCCCAAGGGCAAGTGCAGAACCAGCATGTCAGTGTCACCTTTGCAATACTGCTTGACCCTACTGAATATCATCTCTGGGGTCAACCATGATCTTTGTTTCCCCTAGGCCAAATGGGACTCTGCCAGGGAGTGTGGAAATCCAGAACAACACCATCTACTTCAAAGGGCCTGTCTCCTACAGTGTGGCTGGCACCTATATCTGTGAGGCCTCCAACGCCATCGGTACACGATCCGGCTTGGTGGAAGTCAACGTCACAGGTAGGAAAACACTTGGTGTGCTTTGAAAGACAGAAGAGGAGGAAGAGGTGGGAAGAGGAGAGTGTGAGCGGCTGACAACTACCAGTCAGTTACATCTCCTTAACGTCTGTCTTAATCACCAGTGTCTCCTTCTAGGGGTGGGGAGTTTCATGATGCAAAGGGAGCAGTGAAGTTCTTTGCTTTGCACTGGTTTTGCACTGGTTTAGCTGGGATTTTTTCTCCCCTTTCCTCTTGTTGTCTTTGCTTTCCTTATACCAAGATACATTCAATTTGTTTCCCCCTTGTCTTCTGCTTTGGATTCAGAGATATCAGTGGACATGCTAACAGCGAAGACATGTCAGGGGATATTTGTTAGAAGGTAGAAGGAGTAGAATGAGGATATAGACTGCCACTGAGGCAGTAAAACATGGGATGGATGAGTCATTTCTTCAGGACAATGTTTGGTGTTTCTGATGTTAGGCAGGCCTCAGGATTTTTCGTTTGTACTCCTTCCAGTGCCATGTTGGTCTGTGCACTTGCTCACCTGGCTGCCGCAGATTACCAAGATGCTGTGAACACTTGCATAGCTTTATCTGGGCTCCAGAAAGGAATAACATCACAGGATGCAGAAAATGGGAAGTGATGCTATGTGATGTCACATGGGACAGAAGGAATTTGACGACTTGCAAATCAGTGTAGCCACAGGAGTGAGGAAAAGACATGTGGATATGCTTAGGTAGCGTCAGGGAGAGAAAGTGCTGTCAAGAAATAGGTTAAAGAGAAGAAATAACATATGGCAATAGCCTGATTTCAGAGAGGCAAAGTGATATTGCAAGGCATCACCAAAGGGGAGGAGTGGCTGCTGGGGCTTTGAGAGCAGGGAAGCAAAGTTTATCCCGTTCCTTTGGGGTAAAAAGGAGCAATTAGTTTTATTAGTGGGTTAATGACAGGCAGTGACCAGCAGTTGTGGGTCTCACGAGAGAGATGAAAGTATCTCTTGCAGTAGTGAGTTGGAGCAGTGCCATGCTGCAACGAGCTCTGGGCTCTCACTGGACAGAGGAGGGAGGGAGTGACCATCTGATGGTGAAGCAGCACTGCCTGCCTGGGAGACAGGCCTGGCAGCTGGGGTGACTTGCCAAGGCTCTCCTCTGGCCCCCTAGCTGGTCACCAGCACTGTGAGGGCTCAGCACTGGCCTCCTTCGGCTGCTCCCCCTGTACCCCAGCTTGGGACCATTGCCAGGAGGGCAGGCAGCACAAACCATGGCACACAGCCGCTTTTCCAGCTGGGCTCACAGCAGGGGCTGTGGGCTGTTGTAGCTCCAGACTTGCTCTCTCTGGGGAGAGCAGTGGGGCTGTGACTGCAGCTAGGTGAGCTGCAGAGCAGCCTGCTGCCTGGATCCTGCAGATGCCACAGACAGCATGGGTGCCTCCAAACTGGGCAGGCAATGAAGCGTGCTGGGGGCTCCCAAGGCATGGGAAATACAGGACAGGTTCCTGGGGTTGTTAGTTCTTCCTGCTGTCCAGCCTGAGGCAAATCAGAGCCCCTGCTGTTCTGATCGTGGGCCACCTCTCTGAGCCACCCCAGTCTTTGAAGAGTTGTCTAACCTGGGAGTGATGAGAAGGGCCTCTCAGAGGGGCTGAGCTCCAGCCCCCTCCACCCACTCTCTGCAGGGGTAAATGCTGAGCTAAGGTAAAGACAAGGCCTGGGCAGCTGACCTCCTTAAATTAGCAATAACACTGTGTTTGGCACCCTCACCACCTCAGTTCCCCTCCTCTGTAACATGGGTAAACCAGGCTCATCTTCCTCTATCCAAGTGCTTGGAGGTCAATGGATGAGATGTGCTAATTAGATGCTAATTACCAAGTATTTATTTATGATTATTATCACTGTAGCAGGCCTTTAATTCACACCTCCTGTCCTGGATCGTTGCCTGCTGAGTTGCTCCTGGTATATGCTTTTCTCTGGGGGATTTTTCATTTGCCAGTGAAAGGCACCAGAATAACAAAGCTCTTTGTTCAGGACAGACACTGTGCAGCACCCACCCTGCCCAACAGCCAGAAGCAGGGGCAAGGTCATGGCCAAAATCCATTCAGCTGCTGGCCGTTTCATGGGAGTTGCCACCAAAGGCACTGTGTTTCTGGGAGAGTGTAGGCAACTGCCTGGTACAAACTGAGCAGACTTGCTTCCCATTGGCAGTACAAAACCATGCCATGCAGTAACTAGCAGCTTGGGTCACATTTGAAACAGTGATCGGAGGGAAAAAGCCTCCAAGCTCAGTCCCCAGTTGCAGAGAAGGAGGTGGGATAGGTATTGCAGAAGACTTAGAGAGGAACTGGCTCTCTTCGCCATGTCTCGTTTTCCATTTCTGCATAGCCTGTATGTCCATTTCTTGCTGCCGTTCTGCCCATCTAACCACCCTGTATCTCTTGTCATGTCAGGACACATGTTCACAAACACCAGATACAGCCCTCTCTTCATATTTCCTGCTGCCACTTCCCAGCGTTTTATCTGTCTCAGCACGACATAACACCAAGCTGCACCAACTTGCCTGCTCGGGCATGGGCTCCTCTAGGGATGAGGGTCTGTGGGTTCCCCCTCCAGGCTTCGGTAAATGCCTCCCTTCCTGGTGGTTTTTCGGGGGACTGATAGAGCATCGTTCTCAAATTCCATCAGTGCAGTGCTGGCAAGAGAAGTGGGGACTAGCAGGATTTCTGGGGAGGGACTTTGGGTTGATGTCTGCCTGCCTGTAATCTCAATTTATTCCCAAAGGTCCGAACTGTGGGGTTGAGGTTAAATGAGAGAGAAGGAAGGGCACACCAGCAGCTGCCCTGCTAGGAGAGATTAGCAGCCAACCCGTTATGCCAAGCCTCCACCACATAAAAAAAATGCTTTTAATAATTCATGGAATCTGAATATGTTTATCCAGCACTCCCTAAGGACCGATTAGGCCAGTACTGGGGAGGGCTCAGCCGTCCTCGCTCAGCTATTACAGGTACATTTGTTTGGGTCTTGCAGGCAATTTAGGGATTGTCAGTGGACCACAAAACCTCTTTCAAGAGCTGCATGCAATAAATGGAGTTCAATCTAGTGAGCAGCCAGCCTTGGGAGGAAAAAAAACAGAAGGCTGATGCAGAGAAAACCCTGCAGCGGCTTTTACCCCTCCTGTCTCTCTGGGTACATATCTCCCGCCTCCTGCCACCCAGCATCCTTCCTCCCAGCCCCAGCCCCAGAGAGGAGGAGTGCAGGGCTAGTTGAGCCCCCTCATGGGGAGGGCAATTTGTTCAGAGGGAGAAGGCGGAACGCTTCTATTAGAGTTATAGCGCATTAAAGAGATTGATAAGTGGAAATTTAATATTTTATTCCAGCAATCTGTTCCTATAATAGCTTCCCCTGCCTTGCAGGACCTTTGTCAGTCGCAGCCAAGCCATGTAGTGTGACATGTAACTATTTATTACAGGCAGTTGGGTGATAAAATAAAATGCTGTGGTTATAGACTGCATGCATGTCCCTGCGTGCCTGCACACAGATGTGGTGGTCCTGCACAGAGAGCTGGTCACATACAAGCACACATATTTGTGACACTGATCTACATCCTGGCACGCAAATGGGCCTACCAAACATGAATGTCTGCACAGGGATGCCATGCTGCACAGTCACATGTGCAATGCAGGGTGCAAGAGCATCAGTGCATTGGCATGCGTGAATATGCCTGTATTTATGAACATGTGATTGGCTGTATGGGCTTGTGTGCAGCCGTGCATATACATACCCGGGCTTTGTGCATGTGTGTGCATATACATTTGTGTGTGTATGCGGGGGGACATTAATGCACTTGTGTGCTGGCTTCAGCCAGAGGAAGCACAAGGAGAAAGATGTTAAAACATCTCTTCTCCCGATGGGCCTTCAAGCACCAGGCAAACATCAAAACCGAAGGAGAATCACGGTGCTAGAGCTGGGGGAAGAGGGAGAGCAGAGCCTGTGCTGAGGCAGTGAGCGCTATCAGCCTCCCAGCTCCACCTGTTTCCCCAGGCCAGGAAAGGGTCTTTTCCTCCAGGATCCAGCAGGCTCCTACTGGTGCAGCCCCACCTCTGCACCCCCCGGATTTCCAGGAGACAGGACACAATGTGCAGGCTCCCCCAGGGAGGAGCTGTGAGGGCAGAAGGCTCTGTGCCGTTCCCTGCCGAGGGCCAAGGGCCGTGCCAACCGCTTTGCAGCCCTGGCCTTGAATGTGCTACAGGCCGTGGGGAGGAGGAGAGGCTGGCAGGGGCTGATGAAACCCCCCTGTTTGTTCGGCTTGCAGCAGGGAGTTTTTTACACGCCACCAGTGATCTTGTCCCAGCAAGGTCGCTACAAACAGCCGGAGGGGCTCACCGGAGCCCTCTGTCATTCAGCAGCAGGCCTTTGCTAAGGCTCAGAGTGCAAGAGAAAGCCCTTTCTGTGAAGCGTTAAATCCTGAGCCCAGAGCAGGTGCACCCAAAGCCCAGCCGCAGACCAGGGCCATGCTACACTGCACCAGCAAGCCCCTGTGGCTGCTTTAGGTGGGAGGACATAGGGCTGGGGGCTAAAGAGGAGCAAGCCTGGGGGTATCCGTCTGATGCTAATCTTCCGGATGGCGGGTAGGAGTGTCTGCTGCATCCTGTTTGGTGGCATCTGTGCCAATGGCCCCTGCGGGAGCAGTGCTTGATTGGCAACTGATAGGTGACCTGACAGAGAGATTAAAACCTAAGACATGTTTGGCATCTGGCCTAAAAGCCGTCACACTCTGAAATGCCAGTGGCAGCTGCTAAACTTCTGGATTAGTTGCCAGTGGTTTTTCCACCCCCACTGCTTCCCCTCCCCACCGCCCTGCTCCGCATGAGGAGAGCAGAAATCCCTGGTAGGGAGAGGAAAGGCAGGATCCCTTGAAGCTGGAGATGAGCATGCATAGGTGCAAGGGCTGTTGTGAGGGAAAAAGGACAGTAGTGCTACGGGCGTCTCAAGTTGTAGCCCTGTCCGGGCTGAGGCAGGTACAGAGGTATCTCCCTATCTTTACTCGTGACACGTCTACAACACAGTGGGTCGAAGTCCTGGTATAATTTGGCGTAAACTGTACTGGCAGGGAAAATTTGCCATCTGCAATCTGTCTTGTAAAAAACCCACATGATCACCACTGTATTTGCTGAGGCCATCTGGGAACTGGGAAGCTCCATGAGCCCATCGGAATTAAGGTTCCTGCTCTGCCCCGGAGCTGCTGCTCGCTCTGGCTAGAGCCTGCCAAAGGTTCCTGCTTCCCATTGCAGCAGGTGTTAGATTGTACAAAGCAGAAGGAAATGAAGGGCCTTCCTCTGGAGGAGTTTCATGCAAGGAGCAGCTTGGGCTGACACATGTCCAAAAGGTAATTTCTTATGGAATTTGACATTTTCCTCAATACCCATGGCTACAGCGAGAATCTCGTCTGGTGCTAGGTTTTTCCTTGGCCCTTATGATTGAAGGGAAAAGGATGGAAATGTGACTTGAAGAAAAAATGCGTCCACAGGACGTAGTATCTTTTAAAATATCTAAGCAAGTGTGATGCGCAAAAGGGCTTTTGAAAGCTGGTTTCCTGTGGATCTGCATATCATAGAAGAGTTACTTGGTGTCTAAAAATACACTTTTTCTGATCTGGGCCCTTCCTGCCCTTGGGAGCAGCCTCTTGTCCCTGTGGGTTCTCTGATGTCTAATGAGTTTTAGCTCTGACCTCTGCCAGGGATCTCACTCCAGCTCTCTCCAAGAGCTTTATGATAGGTATAATTTTGACTCAGTCTTCTGTCAGATAGCACTGAAATTGGCCAGCAGGTTCAAAAAGCATTAGATAAGGGATTGATGGACAGGCTGGATGATTTGCATACATCTCATTTTTATTGGAAACCAGCCACTCAAAGAAAGATGTGCTTTTTAAAACGTGTATTTTTGAAGGCACTCATGTGATGGGAGCGGCCTGGTTTGTCCCTGCAGCGGCAGCACTGCTGTGCCCCTGCGTGCTGCAGGGAGAAGGCAGGAGCCAAGGCAGGGAGATGCTTGATCCCTCCACCTTGCATGGGGGGGATCAAAGAGAACCTGTGGGTTTAGCCGGGTGCCAGAGCTAAGCCCAGGGCAACCCCCGGTCTCCCTGCACTCCCAGCTGCTGCCCCAGAGGTCCAGCTCCTGGCACAGGGACAGGAGGCTGAGCTGAATGCAACAACAGCTGGCAGAGCCGGGCAACGGGCAGATAGTGTTGCTGCTTTAATTCCTATTCATACAGCGCTCCGTCTTTTTATGAGGTCTGGGGAGTAGCAGGAGGGGGGGGAGGCTTTTTATGCTGGCATTAAAGCCTGGCTTGTTCCCCCTCCCTCCACTCCGCTGTCTCCTGTTTCTCCAGTCCGCTTTTCACACCGGCTTTAATTCTCTCCAGACTCTTCCTAATGGATTTTTCACATGGGGCCCCCAGCACGCTCAGGCATCGCACCAGTTCCCAGAAATTTCACGCACCCCTCAAACACAAAGAGGGGATCCTTTTCCCACACTTTCCCCTCTCTCCCCAGGCTGCAGTTCTGCTCTCTTTTGCACCGCAGGCACGCCGCTCGGTGGGCAGAGGGGTAAATCCCCCCTTTGTGGGGCTGACAGCAGCGGCTGCGTGCGGAGCACACCCGCGGAGAGGCGGGCCTGTCCCGAGTCGTTAGCGAGCCCGGCTGCCGGCGCCGTGGCACCGTGGCCAGGCCCGGCTTGGGGCAGGGCTGCAGCAGGCGCAAAGCCAAGGGAGCGAGCCGCGGGCCGGCCGGGCCGGGGCGCTGCGAGGCCGGCCGCTCCCGTGCTCCCCGCCC